>JAECUM010093352.1:0-99389 GCA_016617855.1 Megalonaias nervosa
ATGGTATTTCAGATTCCTTAGAAGTAAAATTACATGTTCAGTTATATTCTTACCTTCCATTTACTTTTGATGAAATTCTTCTGAATTTGAGCACTAACAGAGGCATGGATATTTTTGTCTCGTGCAGTGTTCCCAGAAATCCTGAAATTTAAAACATGCAGTATTCACCTGGAACTCGTTAGGTATAAATGTGATTTAACATTTGAAATAGTGTCTAGAGTAATTTTACATCTCTGTAAGCTAAATGTAAATGGCTAGCAGGTACCATCCATACACGTCCAGAACTACCCCTGCGAGATAAAATTCATGACTTCAAGAACACTCATGAACTGTTCATGATGTGCATGAACTGTGTGAGTTCATGAACAAATGTTCATGAAAGTTCCACAACTACTGGTAAGTTCATGAACACTTCATGAATTTTGATATATCATACATGAAGTTCATGAACACACTGATGAACTTTTGTGAACTATTATAATATGTTAAAAGTTCCTGAAATGTCATGAACTTGGTTCATGAACAATTGAAGTACTTTGATGCACCTGACATCCCTATGACGAATGTATCGCGAGAACAGACAGACACCAGTGACCTTTATGTAATCAATTATTACAACGACCGCTTGATTAGTATAGATTGTTCTGATCAAAAACCAACATAAAAGGAATATTAGAAAAAAGATTGTTGCTACCGGTGATAGATGCTACAGTCCGTAAACCAGGGTAATGTACATATCATGAAATGCCGCTGAAGTGCCAAAGTTGACAAAGTGGCCACGTATATTGTTTGTCTCGAGTCTATCGGTATTGCCGGGGGTGAATAAGGTCATTGTCTATTAAACCAGCAAGAGAGAATCATTTGTGGGATTCGATTGATAGTGCTCAAGACTTGTGATGTTTGTTTATATTAATTGTTAGATATGCAATGCACATGTATAGATTTTTCATATTTTCCCACAGCCACCGTTTTTACGTTCGATATTACAACTGAGCACTAATAATTTTAACACCTAGAATTTTAATAACAATGGACGAACCTCCAACTAAAAAGAGACAAATTTTAATGCTGAAGAAAATAATTATTGTAACTGAAAGAAGTGAAAAAGTGCAGACCACTCGCAAAAAAGCGTTTAAACGTTGGTAAAACAAATTTGGGTTGTTATAAAGGAAAACGAGTAATTCAGAAACAATTTCATATGCTAAAATATGTGATCTTCAAATGTAAATGTGATTTCATGTTTAATGATAGAAGTATATCTTTATTACAATATAATTTTGTTTTTAGATGAATGCATACAATATTTCAGCAGCAACTACTAATAAAGAATAGAATATATGTACAGTGATTGTGGTTATTTTTCTTGAAATTGTTCTGAAACTGGACCTTGGAAACATCTTTTTGTACAAACCTGCTATGAAAGACCACCTGTCTTGAGAGACCGCTTTTTGTTGGCAGAAGAGGCGGTCTCTCATAACAGGTTTTACTGTATAGGTATTTGTGAGTTCATCAGATAATCAAATTTTTATAGGAACTGTTCATAAACAGTCAAGAATCGTTCATGAGAAACTTTGTTCATCATAGTTCATGAATATGTTCATGTACTTGTTTATGAATGATGATGACCCAATTGGTGAACTTTTGTGAACTGTTTATGAATTACAGTGCATGAATATTCATGAACTGTTCAAGAACAGTTTGTGAAGTGTTGGTTCTTGAACAGCTCATGAATTCAAAATTTCATGAATTGACCATTTTCAGTTCATGCATATTCATGAATAGTTCATAAACCATTTTATGAACTTTCATGAATGGTTCATGAACCCAGTTCATGAATAATTCTTGAACAGTTCATGTCAGTTCACGAATTGTTCATGATCACTTCATAGGGGAAGGATTTCAAACTCAGATTTAAAGATTTTGATCAGTAGATTGGCTTCTAAACCAGTAGATTTTTTGATGGCATAAATTTTACACTTCAAGGCGGGAATGAAAACAAAACATGTGCAATGTTTTACCATAATATGTATTCTCTTCATACAATAATAAAACAGTAAGTTTTGAAAATGAATCAGAATTGGATTCTGACAGAAAATGTTACAATAATTCATTAATATGAGTCATTATACTGTCAAATAATACAATAGTTGTTTATTGTATTATTCACTGCAAAGATATTTTAACATAAAATCCAACAGCAATTTTAGTTTCTTCACAAGATCACAGTCTGGCAGCTGCTGATAACATTCATTGTGAGTATTAAGCTTTACACTTAACAGGCTCTCAATAGTTCTCTGGTCCAAATTTCCCCTTTAATCACTTTGTATTTTGTGAAAAACGGAGAATGTCCTCTCTGTGTCAACATTAAAATGTTTTTTAATGACAGGACAACTATGCTCAGCCTGCGAAGGAGTACAAATTCAGTTTTCCTGTTCCTGGCTTCGTAAATTGCTAGCTTTACTCCTATACTCCATCAAGCTATGTTCATCAAGATGAGGAAGTTCCTGACTTTGACTTAATATGTATTTCTGCGCCTCATCCTGAAGAGATTCTTCATGGCTTAGATCCAAAAATCTGTTTAAGTTTTACCACTGTAAATTAAAAAAAGGACTGATTAATGCTTGAAATAAACAATGAAAAAATACATGATCTATTTATGCTTTTATGAATAATTTATTACAACTTTAAAATTCATCATCTCGTAAGATATTTTAAATGATATATTTTATTTAACACCTTTTAAACACACAATGCAAACTCAGGACCTTTGGTACTTGCCTGTATACACTTAAACTCTGATATGCAAGTACTGTTGAACTTATAATATTTCTAAGCTGCTGGTTCCTTAGCATTGGAAGAAAATATGTGTTTCTGCATTTTTTACATGAACTGAACAAAAAATGTAAGAGCTGTCCTTAATTATTGCTTTTAATACATCGAACAGTACAATAACAATTAAACAAAACCTTAAAAAAAATCAAAATACTTACTGTAGTGTATCTGCCAAAAACACTTTTTTAAAATTGGTTGCTCCATTTTATCTCCCCACTGCCAAAGGTTGGCTGAGTTTCATCAATGGCTCAGAACATATCATGGACTACCTTTCATCTCTTTGTTACTCATAACACTTCAAATGACATCTTGCATTTGGCCTTAAACTCCCCTAATTCCAGCAATTAGGTAATCAATTAACAGCTTGCTGTGTACACATGTCAACTGTTCTTTAATAACTCGAATCAGATTTCTCTGCCATATATCATCGCACTGGTCATTGTATTGGTGGAACATTTCAAGTTCCCAGTAGACTGGTTCAGCCTGGTTTCTCTATTTTGTTGACAGAATGCATAAAAATAGTGTGTTTGTGTTTGTTCTTTTTTTATTAAATTTTTTTAAAAAGATCTCTTACATTTGAAAAGCAGTAGATTCCAACTATAATACAGAATATTTTAGTGAAAATTTAACTGTGTAGTATTATTCATATTTGATAATACTTTGATTTTTAAATCACATACACAATAAATATAGCTAACCTGAAGCTTTTGTCCTCATACTAAGGACGTCATCAGCAGATAGATCTATCCTCTACTGACTTAAAATTACCCGAGGGACATTTTGCAAAAAATAAAACATCTGGAAACAGGATGTTTCAAACCGCTAACACACGCACGAAAGGTTATCAAAAGATGTTATTGAGAAAGTTGAAAGGCTGAAAATGCTTGCACAGTTGTGGGAGCATGAGGAGTTTAAACAAAGACAAATTAATAAGTTTGAGACTGTATATAAGAAATGGGTCGTTAATACATTGCGATTGTGACTCACTGTCAGATGGTTGGGAGAAGAATGAGTCTCAACATACGCTCTTGGAATCAGAACTGTTCATACACAGTTTTATCACTAGAAAAACTGCCATTTGTTGATTTACTGACAGCTATGGAATCTGCCAATGGGAATGAATCTAACAGTCATGTCAATGAACTCAGAGCCGATGTGGTTGGTATCTTGAAAAAGAAGGGTAATCACACCAAACCTAACATTAGTAAAGATGAAAGAAAAGCTTTGGCCAGTCTTCAGTGAAACAAGGACATCATTATTCTTCCTGCTCGTAAGGGTCAGTGCACAGTTGTAATGGACAAATCTGCTTTTTTACTATTGTACTGGTTGATAAGGCTTTGTTATTTATTAATGACAGATTATCATCTGAACTTAACCTTACAAAGAGGACACCTCTGTCACAACAACTACCAAGACTATTGGTGTTGTGTTTGAAGTACAAACAGTTTGTCTATGATGGAATTTTTATCTTCAAATACATGGTGCTGCTATGGGGTCACGAGTTTACCCTATAGTGTGAAATTTATATATGGAATACTTTGAGTCATTAGAACTCACCACTGCTCCCCATTCTCCAGGTAGGTGGTACAGATATGTGGAAGACATATACACACAATAAGTAGAAGTTGGAATATGTAACTGAATTCACAGATCACATTAATAGCATTGATACCTTCACCATGGAGAAGGAGAAAAATGGCAGATTAGCATTTTTGACACAAATACCATTAGAAACACTGATGGCATGTTGAAAATAATTGTTAATACTAAACTTATGCATACCAACCAGTACGCTGATTTTGACTCGCACCATCCATTAGATCACAAATTTGGAGTGGTCAGAACATGACATCACAAAGCCAAAGTTGTGACATCTGACTCCACAGATATAAAAAAGAAACATGACTGTGTCAATTCTGCCTTCAAGTGATATCATTTTCCAGAATGGGCAATTAAGGTTTTTTCCAACAGGCTGAATGCTAGTCCGAATGACAATACCAAGACAAGCAGACCAACTGAGAAAATAGACTCAAATCATCCTACCATATGTAAAAGGGAATTCTGAATGTCTCATTAATGTGTGTTTTAATCCTTGCTGGACAGATGCAAGCTCCTTACTGGACAGATGTGAACTCCTTACTGGACAGATGTGAATGCACCCAAAGGATAAGACTGATATGAAAGTTATTTGTGGACCTATCTATCAATTAAGTGTGAAGGACATGGTGGAAGTTAGTGCCATCATGACTATATTGAGGAAATGGAAAGGATGTTGAAAGCAAGATTTAATGAACATGAGAGGCCTAATTCAATGTTGTCTAAGGTATCACGGCACATCCACAACATTTGCGCTTGCCATACTATATCTTGTGACTCACTAAAAATCTTGGATTGATAACAAGTCTGGTCTATTAGAGGGTGGTTAGAGAAGTTACCTATATCTGTGTGCACAATTGAATACTGAACAGGGACAGTGGCCATTACAACCTGCCACATAACTGGAACAAGCAGATGACATTGCTCACTATTCCCTCAGGCGATGTTAACAGTCAGCAGAAAATAGATTAGTTTCTTGATGAACTCCTTAGCACAAAGATCAAACCTTCATGATAACTTTCTATATTTATTGGGTATGCGATTTAAAAGTTAAAATATTATCAAATATAAACCATTATGTGTGGTAGATGGCCTTTAAAACTGTATTTTTAGGCATACCGGTAGAATCCCATGCATGATCATCATATCCCCCAAATTATTTTAAGAAGCATGGGAAGAAAAAAAAAATGACAAACAATAATGATTCTAACAAAAAATTATTGCAAGAGGCTGAAGTTACACCCGAGATGATAGCACACATAGAAATTTTGAAATCATGCTGTTTTTCTTTCCATATGAACTTGATTGTGTACAACAATCCTGCTGTTTGATCATTAAAAATATTAATGATTTCTAACCAGTTCAAGTCACCCACATGGTAAATAAAATTCCAATTTCCATTTAGAACAAAGATGAGTGGATGCCTTTTTGCACACAACAAGCAAACAAAAACCAAAATATGAAAAATTAAATATTATCATTTACATGCTTCTCAATATAGAGAGGTCCCAGTAATAGCAAATATGTGCCAAGTACTGTCCATTTGCAAATGGCTGCATGCTACAGAGAGGTCCCAGGAATAGAAAATATGTGCCAAGTATTGTCCATTTGCAAATGGCTGCATGCAATAGAGAGGTCCCAGGAATAGAAAATATGTGCCAAGTATTGTCCATTTGCAAATGGCTGCATGCTACAGAGAGGTCCCAGGAATAGAAAATATGTGCCAAGTACTGTCCATTTGCAAATGACTGCATTCTATAGAGAGGTACCAGGAATAGAAAATATGTGCCATGTACTGTTCATCTGCAAATGGCTGCATGCTACAGAGAGGTCCCAGGAATAGAAAATATGTGCCAAGTACTGTCCATTTGCAAATGACTGCATTCTATAAAGAGGTACCAGGAATAGAAAATATGTGCCAGGTATTGTCCATTTGCAAATGGCTGCATGCTATAGAGAGGTCCCAGGAAGAGAAAATATCTGCCAAATATTGTCCATTTGCAAATGGCTGCATGTTTTATGATCATGAGCAACAGATGAATTTACAAAGGCTTTCTAGTTAATATAGATTTCAGTGATTTTGTAATTTGCTTTGATCACTCCCAACAGTTTCAGGTTTAGTTAATATGAATTAAGATATCCTACCCTACTCTTATGATCAGAGTTAAACCCTTACCGACAGCATTGTCCTTTAACAAAGTATTCATCTAAAGCAATCACTGCAAAGAGAATTGTCAGTGATGTCTCTACAATCAAAATAAAGAGAACTGATAGTGATGTCTCTACAATCACAACAACGAGAATTGTTAGTGATGTCTCTATAATCACAACAATGAGAATTGATAGTGATGTCTCTATAATCACAACAATGAGAATTGAGAGTGATGTCTCTATAATCACAACAATGAGAATTGATAGTGATATCTCTATAATCAAAACAAGAATTGATAGTGATGTCTCTATAATCACAACAAGAATTGATAGTGATGTCTCTATAATTACAACAAAGAGAATTGATAGTGATGTCTCTATAATCACGAGAATTGTCAGTGATGTCTCTATAATCAAAACAAGAATTGATAGTGATGTCTCTATAATCACAACAATGAGAATTGATAGTGATGTCTCTATAATCACAACAACAAGAATTGTCAGTGATGTCTCTATAATTACAACAAAGAGAATTGATAGGGATGTCTCTATAATCACGAGAATTGTCAGTGATGTCTCTACATTCAAAACAAAGAGAAGTGACAGTGATGTCTCTACAATCATGACAAAGAGAATTGATAGTGATGTCTCTATAATCACAACAAAGATAATTGTCAGTGATGTCTCTATAATCACAACAATAATTGTCAGTGATGTCCCTACAATCACAACAAAGAGAATTTATAGTGATGCCTCTATAATCACAACAATGAGAACTGTCAGTGTTGTCTCTACAATCACAACAAAGAGAATTTTTAGTGATGTCTCTATAATCACAACAACAAGAATTGTCAGTGATGTCCCTACAATCCCAGAGAGAACTGTTAGTGTTGTCTCTACAATCACAATGAGAACTGTCAGTGTTGTCTCTACAATCACATAGAGTCAGCGATATTTGTACAATCACAATAAAGAGAATTTTCCATGATGTCTCTACAATCACAGCAAAGAGAACTATCAGTGATGTATCTACAATAATAAAGAGAATTGTCAGTGGTGTCTCTACAATGATGATATGAATTGTCAGTGTTGTTTCTAAAATCACAACAAAGAGAATTGTCAGTGGTGTCTCTACAATCACAAAGAGTATTGTCAGTGTTGTCTCTACAATCACAACAAAGAAAATTGGCAGTTGTGTCTCTATAACCACAAACAGAACTGTCAGTGATATTTCTACAATCACAACAAAGAGAATTGTCAGTGATGTCCCTAACATCACAGAGAGAACTGTCAGTGGTGTCTATAATCACAAAGAGAATTGTCAGTGGTGTCTCTAGAATGATGAAGAGAATTGTCAGTGTTGTTTCTATAATCACAAGAAAGAGAATTGTCAGTGGTGTCTCTATAATCACAAAGAGAACTGTCAGTGATATTTCTACAATCACAATAAAGAGAATTGTCCTTGATGTTTCTACAATAACAATGAGAACTGTCAGTGGTGTCTCTACAATGATGAAAAGATATGTCCATGTTGTCTCTAAAATCACAACAATGCGAATTGTCAGTAGCATCTCTACATTCACAAAGAATATTGCCACTGTTGTCTCTACAATCACAACAAAGAGAATTGTCAGTGTTGCCTCTACAATCACAAAGAGAAATGTCAGTGATGTCTCTACAATCAAAATTGGAACTGTCAGTGATGTCTCTATCATCATAGCAAGAGCTTTTTCTGTGATGCCTCTATGATCACAGCAAGAGCTTTGACAGCGATGTCTTTATGATCACAGCAAGAGCTTTGTCAGTAATGTCTCTATCATTATAGCAAGAGCTTTTTCTGTGATGCCTCTATGATCACAGCAAAAGCTTTGACAGCGATGTCTCTATGATCACAGCAAACAGCTTTGTCAGCAATGTCTCTATGATCACAGCAAAGAGAATTGTCAGTGATGTCTCCATATCACAGCAAGAGTTTTATCAGCGATGTTTCTGTGATAGCAGCATAGAGAATTGCCAGTGACATCTCTACAATTAAATGCTCAGTAATTTAGGAGAGATTTACTGTTGTTGAGTTGGACTTTGTAACTTACCATGGATGAGCAATAGCACCTTTACATGTGAACCTGGCACTTGCGTCCTTACACATCAAGTTGCGGATGAAATCCCTGGCTGAAAATGGAAAAAACTTGTTCAAATATGTTAAGAATGTGTCAGTTGTACATGTCCTTGAAATATTTAGTCCCATGTGACAAACAATTTGCAAACCAACTTTAAAAAATGTCAAATAATTTAAAATAGTTTGTCCCATGTGACATACAGCAGTCAGCAGCAAGATTGCATAAACATTTTTTGTGCAAAATGATTTCTGTATTAAAGGAAAATGAAATGCTCATGACATTCATTTTATTGAATGTAAAGTGCTGGAAAAGTGTGATATTTGCTGAAATTTTGCTTTCATCACTTCTTTAAGGGATAATTTCCTGATTTCTTTTCTGCCACAAATAGCTTTTCCAATGTATGGGATGACACCAAATCTTAAGATATCCTATGAAAGCAGTAATAAAGTCTATATTTGAGATGTGTGAAGTCCATTCTGGTTAAGTGATCAGTGTATACCTGGCTGAAAGTGAATCTTGGTAAATGTTAGTAAGTTTGGATATAATTCAATTTCATATTCAAAACATATACTTCTTGGCAATATCTTGATAAACTTTGTTTACATAACAAACCAGTAATGATTATCTTGCCATAATGAAAAGAGGCACATTCTCTGAGTTAGCTGCACAAATGTGATAGTCTTGTAAACTGCTTCCCCATGTATCTCCCTAGTCTGAATTCATATTTATTACTATTCTTTATTTTTACATTTTAAAAACTTTACTTTTAAATGGCAACATGTAGTCATTCTTGTGCTACATACTGTGACACACACACACACACTATATGCAGTTTAACACTGAAAAATAAACTTTATGACAACAGCAAATCACTTTATCAGGAATGGACTGTACATGACCTGGCATCATCAGTACAATATCCATCATGGCCACTCTTGTATCCCAGGCTAATGATGTGAATATTTGAAACTGACTGGTCATATCTTTAAAACTGTTCTATAGTTCTGAATAAAATTTCACGTACATTTTCAATCACTTCATATATTCACAGCACATATATGAAAATAAAATCTCATTTTCCTTCAAAAGAGAATGAATCAAAACAAAAACCTCAAAATAACAGTATTACAAACAAAGGGAACCAACTCACACAAAACCATAATTCAAACCTTGTGGAGGACTCATACTACTAATTCAACTCCCATAGTAAACCTATGCAAAACGCAATAATATTAAAATTACAATAACTTTTAAATTTCTAAATGCTCATGACAAAACCCATATTTATCTATATAGGCATATCCATGATGGCAGCTTTTGTGTAGAGAAAACCATATCAGATGTGGCATTTTCTGGATCTACACATGTTGGAAACATGTTTTCAGTTTTGCACCAAAAAGTCAGGTGCAAATTTCAGTACCAGATTTTAAGTCTTAGTGATTCAGATGAGATTTTAGCCCGGTTTCTCACACACAGTTGCTGGTAGTTTTCCAAACTCAAGTCTGTAAAATGACCAAACTTTCATCATTAAAATGTATAAAATGAATGCAGTGTGGCAGTTTATAGTGATGTGTAGCATCATGTCCCACCCAGTCACATTATCCTGACACCAGGCCGACCAGTCCTAACTCTAACCTCTTAATGCTGAGTGCCAAGCAAGGCAACTGCTAGAACCATTTTTCTAAGTCTCTGATATTGATTGGTCGGGGTTCAAACCCAAGACCTCCTGCATCCAAGGCGGATGCTCTAACCACTTAGGCCACTGGTGGGGTCTTTTATGGCTGAAGTAACTCAATGCAAAATTTTTATTACTGAAATAGCATTTCCAAGTTTTCCAAGACATTACATTTCTGAGTAAGGATCCAATGAGCTATACTTATTTCCACAAACTTAATGAGTAATTCCATGCTTCTCCATACCAAAACTCAGGATATGTCGAGGACAAATAATGAGGCTGTAAAAAACATGATGGAAAGAACACAATGGTGAAATAGAAGTACTGTGTAGAACTGACAGAAAACAGTGAGGATGTAAATGACATGATAGAAAGAACACGATGGTGAAACAAAAGTACTGTGTAGAACTGACAGAAAACAGTGAGGACGTAAATAACATGATAGAAAGAACACGATGGTGAAACAGAAGTACTGTGTAGAACTGACAGAAAAAACAGTAAAGATGTAAATGACACAACTTTCAAAACAAAATTGTGAAAAAGAATCATTGTGCAGTAGGACTGAAAACAGTGAGGATGTAAATGACACGACGTAAAAAAGAATCATTGTGCTGTAGGACTGAAAACAATGAAAGAAAACTGATAATGTTTTATGCTGTAACAAGCATGACATGAATAATAATTATGACTGCACTCATAATGGCTGACTTGACTTGTCAACTTTGATTCAGCCATGTTAAAACTGCATCAACATAATTCAAACCGGATATTGTAGATTAAGATCTGCTGCTACATTATGTAACAGAGTCTACCTTGCTAAACAACTGGATGTTCATCAGCCATGGAACTATTAGGTAGGTCATTCAAAGATGGCAGGTACTAATTATGCAGACTCTGATTAATGGACCATGTTGATGAAAATGCTTTTGATGTCTATGTTGATGCATATGCTTATGATGTCTATGTTGATGTATATGGTTGGGATGTCTATGTTGATGCATATGTTTTGGGCTGTCTATGTTGATGTATATGGTTGGGATGTCTGTGTTGATGCATATGTTTTGGGATGTCTATGTTGATGTACATGGTTGGGATGTCTACGATGATGTATATGGTTAGGATGTCTATGTTGAGGTATATGGTTGGGATGTCTATGTTGATGTATATATGGTTGGGATATATATATATGCTGATGCATATGTTTTGTCATGTCTATGTTGACATATATGGTTGGGATGTCTGTTGATGCATGTGTTTTGGGATGTCTATGTTGATGTATATGGTTGGGATGTCTGTGTTGATGTATATGGTTGGGATGTCTATGTTGATGAATATGGTTTCCCACCATGTTGATGTGTATGGTTGGAATGTCTATGTTATGTATATATGTCTGGGATGTCTATGTTGATGCACATGTTTGGGATGTCTATGTTGATGCACATGTTTGGGATGTCTCGGTTGATGTATGTTTGGGATGTCTATGCTGATGTATGTTTGGGATGTCTATGCTGATGTATGTTTCGGATGTCTATGTTGATGTATGTTTGGTGTGTCTATGTTGATGCATATGGTTGGGATGTCTATGTTGATGTATGTTTGGGATGTCTAAGCTAATGTATATGGCTGGGATGTCTATGCTGATGCATATGTTTGGGATCTCTATGTTTTGATGCATGTTTGGGATGTCTATGTTGATGTATGTTTGGGACGTCTATGTTGATGGATATGGCTTGGATGTCTATGTTGATGTATATGGCTGGGACGTCTATGTTGATGAATATGGTTGGGATGTCTATGTTGATATATGTTTTGGAGGTCTACGTTGATGTATATGTTTGGGATGTCTATGCTGATGTATATGGTTGGGATGTCTATGTTGATGCATATGTTTGGGATGTCTACGTTGATGCATATGTTTGGGATGTCTATACTGATGCATATGTTTGGGATGTCTATGTTGGCAGAACTTTTACTATGTGAGCTAATGCCATTGGTTACAAAACAAATGCAACCTTAACTATGGTAAGTTTATTGTAGACCTCAATTATTCAATAATACATTTATATTTACCCGAGTCTGAAATATCATCCCAGTAAGGAGAGTCAAATTCATACTCGGCCCGCAATATCTGCTGGAAAAGTGCTGCATCATTCTCATCATAAAATGGAGGGTATCCACATAATCTAAAACAAAGAAAACAACTATTGTGAGTATGACACATTATCTGACTGGTTAAAAACCTCACTATTATAAGTACAGCACCCTGACTGATTGGTTAAATTTAATTATATTGTGAGTATAACACATTATTTGAATGGTTAGGAACTAGAATAAAGTGTGAAGTGTTGTTGAAATGTTGACTCAAAATATCACTTTGTCAAACACATAATGCTTAGCAGACTGGTTCTTGTGTTTAAATAACTAAAATCCTGTTCCCATAGCCACAAAACTGAGGGCAAAAACTGAACTCAGAAAGCAATCAGTCAGTTTTATCTACATGCTATTATACTATAGCCTAAGAAAAATGCTTTGCCATGGCCTTGTTTTATGTTTATTTTTTTGGCCAGTTAGTTTGATTATTTCTTTAACTGAGGGACAGATGTGTATATGTGGAAAAATGTGCACCATACATTTCTGTGGTGTGTATTTGATCCAACACTTTGAAGACAATAATGATTACTCTTAAGACCAGTGGTTCCCAAAGTGGGCGGTACTGCCCCCCGGGGGGGCAGTGAGATTACCGAGGGGGGTGCCAATGCTGTTTACATGGTAAAGTAGGGGATGCTGAGGATAAACAAAGGGGTGGTGGCTCAAAAACGTTTGGGAACCACTGCTTTAAGACTGATAAGGATAAGTTGGCCATGAACAGTTAGAAAATGAAACAGGCCCAAAATCATTCATGAGTATTTGCCCATGAAATGGGGAATCTGTCAGACCTGGATCTATGCAGTCTGTGGGAGTAATCATCAGAACCAAGAATAAAGACCCTGATCTGCTGGCATGCTATGTGATGGCAGATCAGGGTCTATGTTGTCTGCAGTTGGAGCTGACTTGTAACTGAGTATATATGGTACAGTGTAATCAAAGTTTTACTGTATTTTAAATCACAAGAAAAATATAAACACACAGGAATAGAGTGTGTCACTATTTATTCAATGTCCTGTCTACCAATTAAGAACAGCTAGCAATAACACCCTGGAATAATGTTGCTTATTGTACATTTTCCTGTCTACCTATAAATAACAGTTAGCAAAAATACCCATAATGGGTGTCACTGTTTATTCATTGTCCTTTCTACCAATTAAGAACAGTTAACAATAACACCCTGGAATAATGTTGCTTATTGTGCATTGTCCTGTCTACCTATAAATAACAGCAAGCAGGACTGTTAATATTTAAGGAAAATAAAATATGAAGCTCCTGTAAAAAGAATTCATGATGGCTTCTCTCCAAAAAACTAATGATGTGCAGTTCCAAAGCTTTTAAAGTGAAAATAGTGATGATACCAGTATTAATTTTCATGAGCATCAATGTAAAATGCCAATAAGGATTATATTTGTTAACAAATGTATATTCATCTAACCTTGCAGTATTCAAATATGACAATTTTCCATGATCAATGAATATCTTTCTGAAAGATTTTTAAATGATCTTAACTCTGGCTTCAAGAATGGAGAGAGACATGATCAACTCATTAATATGAATGCATCTCACATATTATCAAGTTCATCTGAATTAATATGAATGCATCTCACTCATTATCAAATTCATCTGAATTAATATGAATGCATCTCACTCATTATCATATTCATCTGAATTAATATGAATGCATCTCACTCATTATCAAATTCATCTGAATTAATATGAATGCATCTCACTCATTATCAAATTCATCTGAATTAATATGAATGCATCTCACTCATTATCAAATTCATCTGAATTAATATGAATGCATCTCACTCATCAAGTTCATCTGAATTAATATGCATGCATCTCACTCATTATCAAGTTCATCTGAATTAATAGGCATGCATCTCACTCATTATCAAGTTCACGTGAATTAATATGCATGTATCTCACTCATTATCAAGTTCATCTGAATTAATATACATGCATCTCACTCATTATCAAGTTCATCTGAATTAATATGAATGCATCTCACTCATTATCAAGTTCACGTGAATTGATATGCATGTATCTCACTCATTATCAAGTTCATCGGAATTAATATGCATGCATCTCACTCATTATCAAGTTCATAGGAATTAATATGCATGCATCTCATTCATTATCAAGTTCATCTCAATTAATATGCATGCATCTCACTCATTAAGTTCACCTGAAGCATGCATCTCACTCATTATCAAGTTCACCTGAATTAATATGCATGCATCTCACTCATTATCAAGTTCATCTGACAGAATCCCACATTTCAAGTTTGATCAGAATCAGATCAGAAATATTGGTTCCAGTGGGGGCAACAGGCTCAGTCAGTCAAATGCAAGATCACCTAATTAATATGTTTGAGGTCTTAATGATACAAGCATGTATTCCATGTTGATCAACTCAAATCAGAAATACGGCCTCTGGATTGGAAACAAACTCAGCTAATCAGATGCAATATTACCTCATTATTACGCATGTATATTATTCAATATTGAACTTGTCCATGACCTTCATAATATCAGCATATATTCCAAGTTTGAAACAAATCATTATCAGAAACATGGACTCCAGAGTGGTAAATAGCAATTGTTGATGGAAGGATGCTGCAGTTTGGATGATGAATGCTTGGCCATACCATAATCTCCCTTGACTTGGGAAAAGCAGCAGATGTCATGTAAGCGTGATCTCTAATACTGTTGCCTATCAATGAAATGAAATGCAGTCTGACCTCAGCACTCAGAAAATCCAAAATTTGTTGGTTGTTTTTTCTTCTGATTATTGATAAAAATATTTCTAGGGTTCATGGAAAATTGGAGGTTTGGTATATCTGGGTTAATGACAGCAATTAAATTTTCAGAAGTGGTTCAGGATGAAAGCATATTAGATTATTGTTTTAAATCTTATTATCAAATATACAAAATATACAAGTAAAATAATGTGTGACTAATAGCATTCAATAATGAAATGCCAGAAAATTATGAATATAATTAATTTATATTTGTTAGTAGACTTGACCTTGTCCAAAATTAAGTTCATTGTGTACCTGACCAGTAACTTTTATTTTCTAAACAAATAATACATAGTTAATATTTCTCTATAAGCATGGGTTAAATATTAGGATCACAATCAATTGGGGTAAATATGTTTATTTGGATCTGGGTCTAGGACACTGGAACTCCACCATGAAAAACCTGTTGTACCTGATGTTTCCCATGTTCTCTGCTATCATTTTAGTAATGTTAACATGCATGTTGACAACTTAGAATATTCTAGAATTTAACTTTTGACCAATTTCCTGGTTGTACTTTTGTGTCTTAGCATTGTATATAATGTTGTTTACTTGAGAAATTACTCATTCTTCCACTGAACATCTGAGGAAGAATCAGTCTTATTGCTGTGTTCAGTATTTCTTTGGGTGGAATTATTTCCTCAAATTATTATTCACTGCCAACAGAATGTGCTCATCCATAATATTCTTGGACTGGAACTTTATTTTGGAATCATTGTGATTTCCAGCGAGAACATTTCTGGATTATATTATTGTGATCCATCAAAAGACTGTTAGCATACTGCCACAATACAGGCCACTTGCACATTAGTATATTGAAGACCACAGGAACATCAACACATTCAATACTGGAATTTAATTGGAATACCACTGGAATTAAGTTGGAGTTTTAAACTTTTGGACTTGAGATAAAACTTATAGCACTACTGGGAATTAATTCACAATACAGCAAGTTCTTTTTAAATTTTCACTTTGTATTCTAGGGAAATAAATTATTTATTGAAGTTTACAAAACTTGTTGGTTTTCACTCTTGTCTGTTACTTAGCTGAAGACCTAAGAGTCATAACAATACATGTAATAACAAATATAACAAAACATTTTGACATCTTAAAATAACAATACACATTAAGGTGTTTGAGTTTCGTTTGGCCATGCTGTGAATAAGAAATCCTTACCTCGATTTTAACCTCAACACCAATATTTATTTCCAATATTATATATAAATAATTACTTTACTTAAGAATTTTTATTTTGCTATTTAATATTATACAGTAGAACTTCAATTATCTGTCAAGGTGCAGTACCGAGACCATGACGGATATGAGAATAGACGGATAATAGAATATGTAAGTTAAAAGTATTATACAACAGACCGGGCCATCAAAAAATCATAATACACTGTATCTACATATGCACATGTACCTGTTTTTAATATTTTGACGTACAATGCCCTGACAGTTAACAGAGACTGACGATTAATCAGGTGCCATATAATCTAAGCTCTACTATATTTTTATTTCACGTATTTTCTTCAATTTAAAATAAAACATTTTATTTAATACATAATGTGCATTATTCTGCTGATTTGTATAACTTGTTTTATAGAAATTCATGTATCCTGTATTTGAAAATTTATTTTTGTTAAGTCTTTAAATGTTTTCCAATGGGAAGAACCCTCTTCACAAAGCAAAACCTATGAGTCTCAATAGACCTTATTACTTCCCTTACTTTAATATGTGAACTGCTACTTGGCTACCACATTGGTAGCAAGATCAGCATATCAGATTAATGATTACCTCATTAGTGTGTACTCGATCAAAAGGGAAATCTTACTAAATTTGTACAAACTTGAAGTCTGCATTTTTTTAAAATTCACAGTAACTGATATATACCACTACGTAATCTCATCTGCTAAAAAGCCCAAAAATTCATCCTCATTGCTTGAGGCACAAAAATATGTTTCCAGTCGGCCAACCGTCCCTGTTTTTCACTGCCGACCCTTGCACCTTTTTTCATTTTGGGTTGAGGCAAAAAACAATGCAACATGCTCTACTGCCTGAAAAGTATTTCCAGGAATTCAAGATAAAATCATTTCTTCCTTTTAAATGCATGTGCTGAAATCATCTTTGATATTCTTCAGCAATAACAAGATTTTCAAATGCTGTGACGGACGTACTGGATGTCAGATGCATACCCTTAAAGTTGACCTTCTGTACATGATGGATTTTAGTTCTTCATATTAAAGGTAGCATTACTACCTGG
The DNA here is from genome assembly GCA_016617855.1 of Megalonaias nervosa. NCBI lineage: Eukaryota > Metazoa > Mollusca > Bivalvia > Unionida > Unionidae > Megalonaias > Megalonaias nervosa. The sequence goes on from JAECUM010093352.1 coordinate 17,589, forward strand.
TCATCCATCACAAACAGCAAATGTGATTTTATTTGAAAATTATACCTACAGGGGAATGTAACAAATTAATGAAATCTGAATCAAGTTCATTGTTAACCTGTTGCTTGAGCTCAATCTCAATACAAATCACAAAAGGTAAAAAATGTGCCCTTATAACAGAGGTGGTTTGTCAATGTGGGTAATTATCTAGCATAATGTATTTTATGTATCATCAAGACACAAATCTTAGTAATATTTGTGCCCGATTTAAACTATGGAAATCAGATAAGGTTACCTGGGGTGCTCTGGGTGATTTAGCAAGGAATGACCACCATTCATTCAGAAGAAACAGTGATAAGATTTCAAGATGGCCACTGTGGCAGTGTTACGAGTCTATGCTCTTAAAATAAGTAACAGAAAAGAGTGAAAGACAACAAGCTTTGTAAAATTTAACAAATAATTTATTTCCCTTGAATACAAAGTGAAAATGAGAAAAAAGAACTTCCAGTATTGTGAATTAAATCCAAAATAATCCAAGAATTACAGGCACAAGTCCTAGCAATTTAAAGTCCTGAATAAACTTCAGTAAAAGTCCAGAAGAAATCCAAAAACTGAAGCTGATGACGTGTCTGTGGTAGCTTTTAAGGTGTTGATGTGTCAACAGTCTCTTGTTGAATCACAGAAATGTGTGTTGTGTGATTTGGATTTTTAATGTAGCTTTAACAATTTTTCAGTCATACCACTACGATGTCTGCAGTGTGGCAGTTTATAGTGATGTCTAGCACTGGGGCATCATGCGGCAGACATGTAGCATGATGTCCCACCCAGTCACATTATCCTGACACCAAGCCGACCATTCCTAACACTAACCTCTTAATGCTGAGAGCCAAGTGAGGCAGTTGTTAGTACCATTTTTATAAGTCTTTGGTATGACTTGGCCAGGGATCGAACCCATGACCTCCTGCATCTGAGGTGGATGCTCTAACCACTAGGCCACCGGAGCGGTGAATCACAGAAATATAATTCCAGGTTTTAATATACTATAAATTCCAGTGAATGTCTCTATCCAAGAATTTTAACAAAGCACTTTTGTATTTCCAGAGAAAATAATCACTTGAATTCAATAATTTGAACAAACAAAGATTCCAGCCCAAAATACTGGTCACAACATATAATATACAACTTGAAAGTGCTAGACATTAAAGCACAAACGACCAAGTCTTCACGATCACAAGGTTATATAGTTCTCTACTTCACCTCATGTCACAATTAGCATTTTCTAAAACAAAACATTACCTTGGAAAATAACCTTCTAGAATGATCCTTATGTTTACAAAATCAAAACCATAACCTACAAAATTCACTTAGGAAAGTCCAAAACCCTGACCCAAATAAACATATTAACTTCTTCTATTAATAAAGATCTTAATATTAAGCCCATACACATAGAGAATAATTTAGCTATGTATTAGTTGTTTACATAAAATTAAATATAAAAAAGTCAATCAGGTCAAGCAGAAATGAACTCAGTTTTGGACAAGGTCAAGTCCAGCATACAATGTTACCTTACAGTAGCATGTAATGAAATAAAAAAAATTTTTTAAAACTAACAAACAAACAATTAAATTAAATATACATAACAGGCAGGAATATTGAATGTGTAAATGGTACAACCAGGACCAACTTAACATCATAAAATGTTTAGTTAAAATAACAACATGCTTAATTATCCATCCATTCAATAGTGATAATAATTTTTTCAAGATGGCCAGTGTCGACAATATTGGACATCAGCTCCACAGCATTTTCATTTGGACCAACTATACATCATGAAAGTCTTCTACTGAAATAGCAATATTACTTTTCATTCAGGAGTATTAGCAATGAAAAAAGAACTTCAAAATGGTAGCCATACTAGACATCAGATTAGCAGAAATTTAGTACCAACTAGAATTCATAAGAAGTCTTTTCATGAGTTATGATAAGATTTTCAAGATGGCCACTGTGACAGCCATAATGGACATCAGATTGCCACCATTTTCATTCAGGACCAACTAGACTGGTCTATAACAGTTTAATAGTTGAGAGAAATAATGAAAATAAGTGTAACTGTGACATTACAACTTAATTTAAATGTTAAGTTATTATAGTAATAGATTTTACGAATGTATAATGCTAATTCATTAAGGCTGGAAAGGTTTATTTAGTCCCATTTTTTTCATTATCATGGACTATGACTGTAATGGATTTTACACATGCCCATTTCTAGCTTAGAATATTATTTGGATATCTCTCCTAATCTACCTGATTAATCAAATGGGATAAAAACATGAAATGAATATTTAATATAGGACAATTCAACTTGCCATGGTAACAGTATGCCAACAAAAGAATCAATTATTACAGCAACATTCACAATATCTGTTTATTTTCATTTATTACTTTAAAGACTAACTAATGACTTTATGTCCAACACTGAACTCATTACATACAACTGTCCTTCAACTATGACTTTATGTCCATGCCATATGTATCCAATGCAAACACTGAACTCATTACATACAACTGTCCTTCAACTATGACTTTATGTCCATGCCATATGTATCCAATGCAAACACTGAACTCATTACATACAACTGTCCTTCAACTATGACTTTATGTCCATGCCATATGTATCCAATGCAAACACTGAACTCATTACATACAACTATCCTTCAACTATCCCAACTTTAAATCTACAATGTTGTGTCTACTCCAACAATTTTTAAAATATCACATTTGCATGTGGGTGTTGACAATCGGGTACAGGGTTTAGTCTTGAAATGTTTCTTGGTGTATATGGGAAGGGAGTATCAATAAAAGAGCCATCTGGCACTTTCTGTTTTATGCCTGAAATGATTTTGTGATTCAGACACAAGATTTGGGATAAAAATGGACACCATCAGCAAAGACTCTCAATAACTTAGATTTTTATCCTCTTGAATAGATGGAAAAGTAATCTATGGAAACACATTACCTCTTGAATAGATGGAAAGTAACCTATGGAAACACACTACCTCCTGAATAGACAGAAAAGTAATCTATGGAAACACACTACAGGTACCTCTTGAACAGATGGAAAAGTAATATATGGAAACACATTAACTCTTGAATAGATGGGAAAGTAATTTATAGAAACACATTACCTCTTGGGCATCTGTCTTCTTATTAAGGTAATAGCCAAGTTTTTTATGTTGAAGAAACTACAGGAATTATGAATAAGCTACACATTCATGACAAGAACAGATTTTTCAAGGACACAAAATTTCACTTACAGAAATAAGTACAGGAAAGGTCTTAATGACCACTTTTTTTTCACTATGTAATGTATGGATATTACAATAAAATAACATCATATACGGATCCAAAGGTAGCCATTTTCAGTGATGTTACCATTGATTTATGCATCCTTACCATAGTTTTTACTAAACCTGAAAACTCGTATTTTCAAGGACATTTCAAGGAGTTTTTAAGAACTTTCAAATGTTTTCAAGGACTATTTGTTTATAATGAAATGTAAATATCTCCATATTTTAATTGAGATAAAAAAGAACAAAAGTTGAATAAAAAGCAGTTAATTTGTTTACCACTACAAAATAAACATTGCTCCATCTAGTAACTATATCCATGTCATTTAATCCAAAAAATTTTACTCCATTTTGTTATGTATGTTAAGTATACTGTTAAAACTCTATGGCCTTTGTTATCTATATTTAATTTCCATTGTTTGTTTGTTATTTTTTTTTGTTTTTTAAAAATTTCGTTACATGCTATTGTAAGGTAACTTTGTATGTTCAACTTGTCCAGAATCAAGTTTATTTCTACTTGATCTGAATTATGATTCTTTTTTTTTATTTTATTTTGAAAACAACTAATACAAAGATAAAATATTCTCCATGTGTATGGGTTTAATATCAGGATCATTATTAATAAAAGTAAATATGTTTATTTGCATCTGGGTCTAGGTTACTGGAATCCCCTACAATTTACCTGGCGAACCTGACATCATCCAAGTTACAATTTTAGTAGCATACTTTCTAATAATAACTAACAGTTTCTTTTGTAAACATTAAGAAATTTCAAGAAGGTTATTTTCCATTTGGTAATGGTTTTTTTAAAAGAAAATGTCAATTGTGACCTAAGCTCAAGAGAAAGGCTATATAATCTTATTACTGGAAAGATTATTCATTTGCGCTTTAAGATCCAGTAGAATCAATCTGTATTATTGTTGTGACCAGAAGTTCATTTGGGCTGGAATTTTTCTTTTAAATTATTCAAGTGATTATTTTCTCTGGAAATACAGAGTGCTCATAAAAAATAATATTCTTGGAGAGAGACATTCACTGGGAGTTATGGTGAATTCAAACCTGGAATAATATTACTGCATTTCAACAGAAGACTGTTGGTACAACAACACTATCAAGGCCACCACAGGCACATCAACACCTTCAGCATTTTATTTAATTTGGATTTCTACTAAAAAGTTTATTCAGAACTTTATTATTAGAACCTGTGTCTGTAATTCTAGGATTATTTTGGGATTTAATTCATAATACCACAAGTTCTTTTCTCCATTTTCACGTTGTTTGCTAGGGAAATAAATTATTTGTTGAATGTTACAAAGCTTGTTGCTCTTCACTCATTTCTGTTACTTATTTTAAGAGCATAGACTCATAACACCTTAAACTATGTAACAGAAGAATGCAAAACCAACACATCTGGTAAAAATTCAACTATTTTTTTTTCCAGGAGACAAAAGTGAAAATTTACGAAGAACTTACAGTTATGCGAATTAAATTCCAAATAATCATAAATACCCATTCACAAGTCCAAAAGAATAGAATGTTTACAATGAATTCCAAAAGTCTTGAAGGTGCTTATGCCCTATGTTATGTATATGTAATTTAATTATTTGTTTGTTAGTTTTAAATTTTTTTTATTCCATTACATGCTATTGTAATGTAACTTTGTTTACTGGATTGGACATTGTCCAGAAATTCAGTTCAGTTCTGTTTGACATGACTTTCTTATTTTACTGATAAACAACCAGTAATAGGGGGCCCCGAGTGGCCGAGTGGTCTAAAGCGCTCTCCGTTACGGATCACTGCCATCTCACCTCTGTGTGTGGGTTCGAATCTAGGATTCGGCGAATGTGGATATGTGAGAAAGCTTGCCAGTAGCTTCTCGTGGGTCGGTGGTTCTTTCCGTGGATTTCCCAGTTTCTTCCTCCACCATTAATACTGGCCGCCATGTATAGCCTATCGTGTGCTGAAAAATGGCGTTAAGCCCCACATCAACAACAACAACAACAACAACAACCAGTAATAGAAACACTGTCTAGTTTCTGACCTTGATTCAGAACAAGTGACAATTGCAAACAACTTTTTTTATTTTTTTTATTTTTTTTCTCATAGTAAGAATTGTTTAAGATGAATCAAAGTCATACCTGGAGTACGTGATGGGTGGCACGTATCTATTGTTACAAACTTCTGGAAGTTTGACCCCCATCCAGGAATCTGTTTTGCATCTTAAATTAGTGTATAACTGTTGTCTTGATAGAAGATAGTTCATTCAGGCTCCAAACCATTGCACTAAAAGGTGTTTTGTTGTGACCAGTTTGAGTTGAAATTCTATTTTATGGAATACAAGTGATTCTTTTTCCTGGAAATATAAGTGCTCCTACAAAATTGTTGGATAGAGACATTTGTTGAAATTTATTTGGAATTCAAAACTGGATTAATATTTTCTGTGATTCAACAAGGAACTGTTGACACAACAGCAATTTGAAGGTTACAACAGATGTCATTGCCTTCCATTTTGGATTTCATCAGGATTTGAACTCAGATTCATTTAGGACTTTTTAATAATAGGACTTCTATTTTTTAATTCTTGGATTATATTTGGATTTGATTTGTAAAACCGTTAAGTTCTTTTTCTCATTTTTACCTTGTTTTTCTAAGGAAATAAATTATCTGTTAAATTTTACAAAGCTTGTTGTCTTCACTCTTTTCTTGTTACTTTTTGTAAGAGCCTAAACATGTAACAACTAATAGTCTCATATGTTCTGATGTGCCAATAGTATTGAATGTGTTGATGTACCAATAATCTTGATGTATAACAATGATATAATCCAGAATGTCTTTGAGAAGTCAATAATCCCAAAGTAGCATTTTAGTCCAAAGTGTCAATGAGCATTTTGTAATTTAAAAAAAAAATCTGAATAAAAATTCTATCTGAACATGACAGTAAAGGATTCCACAGACTGAACTTAAGATGGGAATAAATAATTTTACCCACTCCCCTTTATATATGAACTTCACTTGACTTGTGATGCAGAGATTTATAGGAAAAACCCACTAACTCCTAAAAAAGGTCACTTCCAGAACCTTCCAAGTTTGTAAACAAGGTCAAGTCTTCAACTCAAATTGAAGTAAACATCATTAAAATAACAAGTCAGGTTGGCCAAAACTCTGCTAAATCATGGATGAAGGTAAAGCACACAATATAAATAAAAAATACATAACAATATTTGTGTGATTTTGTTCATGACTGTAAGTTCTAGATAATGAAAACGGAATGTTTACATAGCTAACTTTTGTCAATGACTGTAAGTTGTAAGTAGAATGTTTACACAGCATTTAAGTTTGTAACATTCCAGGCCCAGTCTTGCCTACAATTAGAAAGGAAATTTCCCTTACAATGATTTACATCTAGGTCTACTGAAAATGAGTATCAATAGGGATTTGCTAAACAAATAATTCATTCCTGTTCTATATCAGTCTACGAATCCATGATCAAATTTGCAGTTGTGTTGTTGACATAAGATATAATTCAAGAGGAATTATTTATTTAAGCTGTTCACATGAATTGCTAAAGTTCTCTTTGACTTTTTGATTAATACATTATTTTGGATTTTTGTGAACTCGATCAAAGACAGTTGGGATTGCATCATTATTTAAGATGCCAACAGGTACATGGGTACTCAGGTACCTGCCCATTGATAATAACCTGGGTAATAAGATGGACAGCAGGGTATCCCTAAAAAAAAAGTTTCCAAGTTCAGATAGAGGCACAGAATAATGATTACAGCTCGAGGCTCATGTCATGTGCACATTTATTCAGTGTCACTGGGGACTTGTATAGTTGCTTCCAATTTACTTGTCATACATGTACTATATAATAATATACTTTTCTCCTTTCTCACGCAACCTATGTAAGAATCAACTCTGATATTTCAAGCTAGATATTGCATAGTGTAATAAATTTGGTACCAATGCTGAGCTCAGGCATTCGACTCTGTATGACTGTCCAAATTTTGACTTACTATCATACCTTCAAGTAACACCAGAGCAGTTTCCCATGCTACCGCTCAAAAGTGCTATCATCACACCCGCTTAATATGCAAATGCAACTTGCTGAATGGTATACTACCCTCTCATTGGCCAAAGGAAAATGAAATACTAAACCTATTTACAACTTATTTTTGTATTATTATATAGTACATAAATGACTGATTGTTAAACTGGAAACAACGATACGAGCCCGTATCCAGTGTTAGACATCCGTCTAACTTCCTTATTTTCTATTTATAATATGTACATGAAACAGTTCCAAAGAAAATAGATGGGTTTCTTGAATGTGAAACTTCATGTCACAGATTTATTCTATTTTGATACCACATATGTAGCGGACCAGTCTAAACTGAACAAAAATGGCACCTGATATCGTAATAAATGGGCTTTATCGATGTGACTGAAGGATGTTATATGCTTGAAAAATGTCAGAGAAGAGGGATTTTGTTAAACTTAAAAACATGTTGCATCTGGAAAAGGACAAATCAATAGCACTTTAAAAATACTGGAATAAGAATTCAACAGTGATGTAATACAACTGTCATCATTTGTGGACTTTACGACTCTTTGCAAAAGTTACCGTAAACATGAAGACTAGTTAAAATGAGTGTTATGCATAAAAAATTTATCAATTTCTTTTGTGTCTATACTCTTTTACTAACTACTGATCCACATGGATTTAGCCGAATTGTGACAAAATTCTTAAGTGCAGATAAAGTAGCAAAAATAAATGTACGTTTTTCATAGTTTTCTGTAATTATGGCATGCAATATATTGATTGCTCTTTTTATGCTCAGATTACTCATTTTTGCCACTTTTATTAGCAATGATTATGCTTATACCTCTCTTGGAGGTTGGCATGACTGAACCTACAACAAAGCAGTTCAGGTTCACATTTAATACAGTTTCTCTTTGATCGGGTACCCGGGTAACCAATCGTTAGGATCGACGGGTACCTGGTAGAAGTTTCCTAAACTTTTGGCATCTCTAATCATTATGTTATTTTTCTGGACATTCAAGACTATTGGGATTTCATTTGAAACATTCTATATTTCTGGACTTGTGATAGGACATTAAGGATTATTTGGGATTTAATTCAAAATACTTTGTCAAATATTTCACTTTGCATTGTTGAGATTGTTGGTTTGACTTCATTAATATATTTTAATACCTACAGTTATAACAATCTATTTATTTTGGGGGAAATCACTAAAATAAAAAAAAAACTTTTGAATTCAAAAGTGATATACTGTATTCAGTTCATGAATTTCTGTACTTCCTCAAAAAAATTCAAGGACTACTGGACAATTTTCAAGCATTATTTTTTTTTTTTTTAATTTAAAGACTTTTGAAAGATAAAAGCAACTTTTTCAAAATTCAGGAAGTTTTCAGAGCAACCCTATAATTAAAGGATTTATTTTGTCCAGATTGTATGAACCATGCTTTATTCGAGGCAGCCAATGATTATATGAACCATGCTTTATTCGAGGCAGCCAATGATTGTATGAACCATGCTTTATTCGAGGCAGCCAATGATTGTATGAACCATGCTTTATTCGAGGCAGCCAATGACTGTATGAACCATGCTTTATTCAAGGCAGCCAATGACTGTATGAACCATGCTTTATTCGAGGCAGCCAATAATTGTATGAACCATGCTTTATTCGAGGCAGCCAATGATTGTATGAACCATGCTTTATTCGAGGCAGCCAATGACTGTATGAACCATGCTTTATTCGAGGCAGCCAATGACTGTATGAACCATGCTTTAATTCAAGGCAGCCAATGACTGTATGAACCATGCTTTATTCAAGGCAGCCAATGACTGTATGAACCATGCTTTATTCGAGGCAGCCAATGACTGTATGCGGTACTAAATGAGAAGAACCCCTTCATTATTTGAGTGATTGTTTTACATAATGCTATGTGTTGTTGACTAAAAGCAAAGTTCTCAAAATGCAAAAATAAAAGAACTGTACAACAAACATGAGGAAGATAAACCTTACTGATAAATGTAAATATGAAATACTATTGTACCAAATACCAAGTAAGATGTAAAGATATTCAAACTGTTCTCACATAAAACACAATCAGATAAAGATCTACTCTGTTTTGATTAGGATTTCAAATGATGTAACAACATAAAACCCAAATCTGCCAGTGTATTTTGCAATGGTAGATGTTTTTGAAATTGTAAAGCTTCTGACCTTCAATTAGAGATTGAAATTTTGTTTCAACAATCAAAAATGTCACTACATTTGAAATGTAATTTCTAATTGGCTAATAAAGGACACTCAATCTTAAACTCAAGCTCCCAGTTCATTTTTTTTTTCTTTCTATGCTTTCTGCAGCTGGGCACAGGGCCACAGTATGTATTACAAATTCACATGCAGCTGACTTACAAGATGTAAACTATCACTGGTTGACTTACAAACTGTAAGCTATCACTAGTTGACTTACAAAATGCAAGCTGTCACTAGGTGACTTACAAAATGTAAACTGTCACTAGTTGACTTACAAAATGTAAGCTATCACTCCTATGGACCACACATCCACTTCCTTCCCATAAGGTTTCTGTGCAAGAACTTCAGGGGCTGTAACAGAGAAAAATTGCTTCAAAAGTTATGTTAAATGAGAAAATCAGTGAGAAGTATATCACATGATAAATTCTAGAGTTACAATTGACTACCAACAGTGATTTATTTTGGACAGCATATAACCATCAAAGGACATCATGTGATGAACTAAATCCATTAACTGCCTTCTTCTTTTGGAACTGTGCTCCTACAGTATTGTGTGCTAGAGTTTAGTGCCCTTGCTCTTGTAATCATACCAATCCAGACAACACTATAGGACAACAGTTCCCGATAGAAGAAAAAAATACAACACTAGCTCATGCAGAATATACATTCAACTGTAAACAGAAATTTAGTGTGCTTGATAAGTGGATACATATGGTAGCTCTTTAGTCTGGCAGTATGATCAAACAAAAATAATTTAGACATGTGTCAATGCAAAGGATGGTTTGACTGACATTTTCAATAGAGCTAATTCTTTTCTAAATTGATATTTGTCTGTCTACCTCATCTGCTTATTTATCAATACCTTTTTAACTATCAATGACTAATTTGGCATTCATCTGATTGGCAGGTTTCATCCATATTTCCATATCAGATTTGAACTTCTAAGGTGTTTTCCCTTGCATGTTTTTATTCAGATACAAGAAATCAAAACTGTAAGAATCACCAATCGCTCAGAGTTTAATTTACTGTGTACAGCTGGAAGCATAAAAGATTGTATCATGACTACACATTCATATGTTGTTCAGAGTCTTGGAATAGACCTGTTTGATATGGTGCATGAATACATCTCAGCCTGGCAGCATATCCCTAGGTTATACCAAACTGTCCTTTCCACTGACTCAGAAAAAAGGCACATCTAGTTTTGTATATTTTTTAAAACTCATTTCAGCCTATGACCCAGTAATTAAGGCATTAGACTTGGGACTAAATGGGATTGGGTTCTATTCACATTAATGCATTAGCCTGGATCAGAATCTGTGTTGTGACCTTGGGCAAGGCTTTGTTGTGCCTTGAAACATGTAACCAACATTAATCTTACATGAATTATCTGGTGTTTGAAACAGGTGTTTATTATACACTGACTCAAAGTACCCCTACTCAATATTAAACTCAATTCCACTCAACCCAGCCCACTAAAAACAATGTAGTTTTGTATATGTGTAGCATGAACCCATGTGCATTGTAGTCACCCATCTGCCCTTACAGACGTGGGTCACACTGCAATGTTCATTCTGTGATCTCAAACTGAGTACACCCTGATATTCTGCCATTTGATAGGCGAGTAGATTTGTTTCTGCATGTACAGACATATGGAAAAATATACTATTAAATCATGTGTCAAAGTGACCACAAGCAATTGACACGTGTACTTAAAACACTGTTATTATGCTGAGAATTTTGCTTCAGGAAGTTAGGAATAATGATCATTTAAATCATGGCCTTAAATAGGCTTGCTAATGAAGCATGGGGATGTCAGCCCAGATTATTTTCTGCTAAAATCAATTTATTGGGCAGGAGGTTTTATCCATTATTCTAGAAATGCTTTTGTTTTATCAGATACCACTATCAAATCTGAACCACTGCCTGCACTTTTTCAGTTTTTAGACTGGTAATTTGAGCTCCATCCAATCAATTTTTTCCATGTGAATGTAGTTAGTGTCTTCAAGCAATAATACAAAATCAATACTGCACCATTTTGTGAAGTTTATTTAGGTAGTTGCCTTGAATGATTTATCAAACTCTAACAAAATGCCATTAAAATGTTCGCACGAGAAACCAACTTCCAATCTTGTCTGAAAAATTAATTTATCTCTGAGATGGATGTGAAACTATGATGACCCAATCATTCTCTAAGTAAGTTCAGACATTAAATAAGTGATGATCAGGAGCTTTAATAACAGTCTGGAATGCAAGAAAACAATAAAAAACAAATTACTTGCACACATAGGAACACAAAGCATAACAACTTCCTTTGGGCCTGATCTGCATGATTTCTTCACATATTTCAGCTGATGAGCCAGTTCTATCCATGATTATATTGTTGAATCAAAAGGTGTTTTAGTTTTTGCTTATGTTAAACAATAGTGTAATCAACAACTGCATAGCCCACCTCTATCAAGCTTTAAGTAGCTTCCAGTACACACTGTAAAAATTAATTAACATGCAGAAATAAAAAAATTGGTCCTTAAATTTTTGTTGGCAATTTTTTCATTTTAAATTTAACTATTTGATCTATTTAAAATTTTAATATTTTAACTGACACTCTATCGCCAGTTTTGTGCTGACACATCATTCAATAAACAATCAACCAACCATAACTCACCTATTCTGACGTGATAGAAGACACACAAAAATATTTTCTATGATATCAAAGTTGAGGTACTACAATGAGCTGATAAAAAAAACAGATTAACACTGGAGAATCCCAAGTAGTATAAGCTTTGTATCAATAATTACCTTAATTAGAAACTACACCCAAGGCCTCACATGAAAGGCATGCAATCCAATTCCTATACTCACTCAGACATGTACAATAATTTGTTAACCTGCTGAGGGTAACCTATCACAAAATATAACCAAGTGTCATTAATATTACCCTGAATAAACAATATTTATTCCTACATCCAGCTGCATTGGTCAGAAGTCTGGGCCATAAATGGCATGGAATATTCTATGTGGTACTAAAATAGGTCAAAGTAACCTTTTTTGGCCACAAGTGTGCAGTATTAAAAGAGATGAAACCCAATATTAAATTTAAAGTCACAAATGCATGAAATATAGGTCACATGTACCTTTACTGCAATAAGGATTAAAACCCATGTCAATCCGATCAGGAAGAGCAGCATTAATGCTGCCATTTTTCATAATTTCACCATTCTTCCATTCTAACTAAAGTTTGAATAATAATAATAATAATAATAATAATAATAATAATAATAATAACAATAATAATAAAGACTTTATTTAGAGAAGGTAACTCATTTAGTTACAGAACTAATCTATCTTGAGACCTTCTATCTGTTATGTACAATATATACAACATATACAACATGATGTGAAGAATCTGGCATGACACTAAATAATTAAGTAATTATAAAAGTCAAAGTATCAAGCCTGGAACACATGCACAGGCATCTGTGAATACATAAACATATATAAAATATAAAATATCATCCTGCATTGAAAAATTCAACTGTAAAAATGATGCAAAATTACAGAAAAGCAGGCGGTATTTATTGTACTAAAACAGTTCAATTTTCTAAAGACTTCATCCATTTGAGATATGATTATGAAAAGAAGAAATGCTAGGAGCCTGCCTTATATCAATGGGAATGTTGTTCCATATCAGTGGACCAGTATATTGAAAACTTTTTTTTAAAACAATTTTTTCTTTGGCGTTGGTATAATGTAAATTTTGCTTCTTATGGAGCTCAAATTTGGAGTACCATCAGCATCTCTTTGGTGAAAGATATTCCTTAGAGAGACAGGAATGGCTTTTCTGGATACTTTATACATCAATTTGGCCTTTCTAAGAAATATTCTTTCATGTATTGTTAAAATCTTTATATTATTCATTGCATCCTGGAAATTGTCTATACATTGATATAGAATTAAATGGCAAGCCCTCTTTTGGAGTCTTAAAAGTGTTGTTATGTTGGAATTAGAGGTATTGCCCCAAATTACATTACAATAGTCCAGATATGGCTAATATAACTTTTATAAAAGATGACCCTATACTGAACAGGAATGTGTCTTTTGATTTTCCTCAGTAGCCAATGATAAGAATTAACCTTTTTTGAAAAGTGTTTAATGTGATAGACCAAGTAAGATTGTTATCTACGAATACACTAAGAATTTTATCCTGAGAGGTCATATTAAGGCTCACATTATGAAATAGAACATGGAGTTTGTCGCTATCTAGCCTTGCTCGTTTTTGTTACGTTGTAACTAGTAGAGCTTTTGTTTTTTCTGTATATATGATCATACTGTTTTCTTTGCACCATACCTGAAGTCTGTTGAGAGCATCTTGTAAGTTATTTTCAAGTAGCATTTTGGTTTTACCCATCTCAGACAGTGTAGTATCATCTGCATAGAGGTCAGTGGAAGAAATTGAAGTTCCAATCTTAAGAGTTAAGTCGTTGATAAAAAGAATGAATAACAGAGGTCCAAGGAGAAAGCCCTGTGGTACTCCACAATTAATATTTTTACTTTCAGACAGTTGACCATTTAAAGATACTTTCTGCACTCTGTCGGTTAAGTAAGAAGTAAACCAGTTTAGGGAGTTCTCACTGCATTGATAGATTTTTAGTTTATCAAGCAACATTTTATGGTCTACAAGTTCAAAAGCTTTATGAAAATCAACCATAATAGTGCCTACCATTTCTCCTTGATCTAATGCTTTAAGCCATTTATCAATCAAAGATACAAGTGCAGTTTCACAGGAGTGATTCTGTCAAAAGCCAGACTGATTATCATGAATAAGATCATAAGTGTTCAAATAGTTGAGAAAAGAATCATGTACATGTTTTTCTAGTAATTTGGAGATACAAGGAAGGACAGAGAGGGGTCTGTAGTTATTTATGTCATCTTTAGTTCCTGCTTTATGCAATGGTGTAACCTTGGCAGTTTTCCATGTTTGTGGAAATTTATTAGACCTAATACTTTCACTGCAAATGAAAGCTATACTCTCTACAACTGCAGGTGCAGCTAGCTGTAGTAGCCTTGGTCCATATTGAGAGATAAAATTTTAGTTTTACTCTTACATTTGCCTGCACCAAACTCTGTAAACACTTTCCAGATAGCTTTCGGGTTATTTTGGTTTTCATCCAGCACTTTTTTAAAATGGGGTTGTTTGGCTTGATGTATCATTTTGTTAACTTTATTCCTCCAAACTCTATATTCAGTTTGATTTCCTACTGATTTTAGTTGGTCTCTTTGCTTTATTGCTTCTAAAATTTCTGGGGAGATCCAGCCTGTCTGGTGATCTTTCTTTATCCTATGTGTTTTTAAAAGTACATGTTTGTTCACTATATTGATGAACAGATCTGTCCAAGTATCTATAATATCATCAATAGCTTCAAAGATTTGGACTGTATTCCATGGAGTCTGTTTCAGATCTTCCAGGAATTTAGCAGGATCAAAGTTTTGAAAAGATCTAATGGATTTATGGATATTATTTTCTTTTGATTTGCCATTGACTTTACATGTCAGAAAAATTGCAATATGGTCACTTAAACCAATCTTTGGAACCATTACTTCCAAAACATTTTCTTTTGCATTGGTATAAATATGATCTATAAACGTTTTAGAGGTAGATGTTACTCTGGTGGGTTCATTTACTAGTTGCTCCATACCTAATGAAGCAATAAAATTCATCCAATTCACTTTTATTTGATCACTTAGAAGGTCTCTATTTATATTGCCTAGAATGTAAAATTCTTTCTCTTCATTTGAAATTTTATCTACTTGAAGTTCAAAATATTCACACCAATCAGAATGTGATGATGGGGGTCTGAACACAAAACCTACTAAGTAGGGCTTAGCTTTTTCTGGAGTGATCTGTAGCCAAATGGATGCAATTTCCTGTATTTCTAGGTCTTCCCATCTTTTAGAAATAGTACCAGTTCTAACATTCACAAGGAGCCCACCGCCACCTGCTTTCCCTTCGATAAGGTTTGTCATAGCCATTGATATACAAGAAATTTTCACCCTGATTTTCTGTTAACATTGTTTCCGAGAGTCCAAATAAATGGATATTATTATTTGGAGAGGGTAGCAGTAACTCCACTTGATCGATCTTTCCATGCAAACCCTGAATATTCATATGACCTATGTGTAAACCCTTACTAGAAACTTCTAAATTCATGAGATTAACATCAATGCTATTAGAGGCACTCAAAGAGACATTAAAAGTATTAAAACTATGTTCATAATGATCATCGTTACAACTGTCATTACTGTATACAAAATTAGTTTTCTACAACTGCATTTTCTACTTTTATAATCATTGTATAAATCTGAACTATCAGTCATATTTGAATATGTACAAGTAGCTGGTAAGTTTCCACACTGAGAACATCCATCAGCAAGGGGATCAAATCTGTTTTGACAATGGATGCATGGTGTATATGACAGTCCTTGATAGACAGATTGGTCCTCCCAGCTGAATAGAGTCTTCCTGTGGAGTAGAGATGGAATCATTGCCCTTTTCCTATTTCATAAATCTAGTGTGAGTTTTGGCTTTGTGTCCAAAGCTACCACACTGATGGCATTGTATTGGCTGTCTGTGCCTGCGTTCCTGTGCTGTATGTTTGGTCTCACCACAGTAATCACATCCTGAAGTGTACTGACTGTATTGATATGGCTGACCATATTGTCGGATGCTGTTTTGACATACATTGGGTTTATAGGGACGGATGAAGTTTGTAATGTGGCTGTAAGACCAGACTACACGAATGACTGCATTTATATTTTCTGCCAGCTTTTCCACCCCTTTGGTAGACAGGTGGATATTATCTCTTTTTCCAAATATATGTTGCATCACTTGTCCCTCTTCATCCAGGAAACTCGAGTAATTTATGAAGGAAATGATTTGTTTAATAAAGCTACTTGACATAACCATTCTTTGAAATAATCTAAATGTTGGGTTTAATCATTCTTTGAAATAATCAAAATGTTTGGTTTAATCATTCTTTGAAATAATCAAAATGTTGGGTTTAACGATGTTCAAACATTCAGTCAAGAATTAATAGGTGATACAGATTAATTCTGTCACTGAAGTCGCTTTTAATTTGTTCATTTTCAGGAGTGCCCCAAAAGTAGTGATGTGATACATTCAACAAATTTCATTAATGACGAATGTAATAATGACATTTATACGTGGCACACAAACTGATTCATAAGGGATGAAGAGAGGTAAACCCACTTTTTTAAGTAGATCTGAGAAGAAAAGCCTGCATTAGACAAAAAAAAACTTGAGTGAATATTTGTGATCAGCTGGGGTGCTGGAATACTTTGAAAGATGAACTTGGGCTGATGACAATCTGATACAGTATGATGCTGGCTTATGTTTACAATGGTCACATCATCAAATCATGTGTTCAAGCTTTCGACTGAAATCAGTTGATCCACAGATGTTGCCAATCAACATCAGACTAATTCATACACAATAAGGCCGGGCTTCTCAGTCTCAAGGAGAATTTACATGGATCATAACGCCATGAAACATCAATATTATCTAGTTTTAATGGAACCAAATGATAATGAGGATCAATAACCTTCAAGAGCTAGTATTACTCATATGATCTGGCATTTACGACTTTATGCACATAACTGACGTTGGGGCTTTGAGATTTTCAAGATGGCCATTATGGCAGGCATATCTGATGTCAGATCAGCACCATTTTCATTTAGGACCAACTAGACATCATAAGAAGTCATTTAGTGAAAGTCCAATGTTGATATGATCATCCATTCAGGAGTAGTAGTATCAACAATGGATAACACATGAAAACTATTTTCATTTAGGGCCAACTAGACATCTTATGAAGTCTTCTAAGAAAACCCCATGTCAGTTCAGGAGTTGTAGTGATAACAAGAGTTTCAAGACACAGGTGCCAGAGCAGTTTTGAGATTGTGGTGGCAACAGACTGGAGGTGGGTGCCGAAGAGTTTGGAGGGGGAGTGAGGGTCTTCCACAAAGGGATTTTTTAAAAGAATATTAACACAGGAAATGGAACATTTTAGAGCACAGTGAGCCTATTCAAATTAAACTTAACCATTTCTTTTTCATTATTTCTTTTAATACATAAAGCCATATAGAACAATGATTTAAAAATTTAAATAAAACAATACATTTACATTAGCACTTCACTTCTGATTCAAAACTTCCCAAAATTTGCCTGGCACATTTGCTTAGACTTAACAGTCATTTGTGATAGCACATATGTGCATGCTGTCCATAGCCTGTCTGTGAACGTATACTGTCTTTAATTCATTAAGGCGTTCCTGAGTCATGGTGATAGGTAAATTTGTTTTTATTCTTCATACTGCGGAAAACAATCTTTCACTTTTGGCATTTGTAGCTGTTTATTACTAAGATCAACTCAGCACAACCACAACTTCTGAGAAGAGTTGGCGAGAAGCTGGTTTCGTTTCTTGTATCATTTCAACAATGTTCTGCACAATGAGTCTATTCACATACTCAACTTCACTTTTGATGAGCATTTTCATGACTGTAGCTGTGTTGCATGGTTGAATTTATCAATGTCATCTTTGTAGAAGGCAGCAACATAGTCCATATCATCAATGAATGCTGCATCGTAGATCAATCGGCTCAAATGTATTTCTCCATATTTCCTGTTTATTTGTACTAGATATATAGTGGATTTTAAGCATTGATTTTTTTTTTGTTTTGCCAAATTATTGGGGCAGCAACTGCCATGCCAGCACTGATGGCCATATTGGATATCGGATTGGCACCATTTTTATTTAGGACCAACTAGATATCACAACTCTTCTGGTGAGAACCTCATGTCAATATGACTTTCCATTCAGGAGGAGTTATAGTAGCAATATCAAGATTTTCAAGATGGTCATCGTATTAATTGTGTAAGAAACACCATTTTTATTTAGGACCAACTATACCAGTGGTGGGCAACTTCTCTAGTCGGCGGGCCGGATATGGGAAAATGAAGTTCTTGGTGGGCTGGAATACTGCACAGCAAACATACTGCTTTTTTGCCGACTTCTGTGAAAAAGTATTTAGGCATCCAATCTTTGTTGAATGTGCGACACTCGCTGTCAACTTTACGTTTCTTGGCAAAATTCATGATAAAAATTCAATTGTAAATTCTAAATTTAATCGAAAACAACCAAAGAATAACTAACAGTCACTGTTACTGCGACGCAGTAAGAAAGTATTAGGAGATTGCGGCCGGATGTGACCGCGGGCCAGTCAAAATCCCGTCGCGGGCCAGGTCAGGCCCGCGGGCTGTATGTTGCCCGTCCCTGAACTATACAATGGGAAGAATGTGTGTGTAATGTTTCATGGCAATCCTCCATGTAGTTTAGGAGGAGTAGTGATAACAAACCTGTTCTAATAGATGGGCAGACACTGGATGACAAATGATGGAATAAAACAAACTATCCCATAATACTCTTTTCTAGCCTATGACCAGTAGAGCTGAAAAATTGCAAGAGCACAAAACTTGGTGATGTGACATGACATTTGAAGACAATAAAATTAACTAAGTTACATGGCAATCCATCAAAAACTGCACCACTATTTGTACTTAGGATAGTATGTCTTTCAACACATACATATGAAAGAACAGAGAAGTCAGCCAAAATGGGAGATATGCAAAATTTGGTCGGATGCTTCAACTTCAAAAGATGGAAGATTTTCAATGAGAATGGAGAATTTTTCATTGCTGCACGTTTTTGATTTCCTTGAATCAATATATGAGTAGTTTATGTCAGTTTGTGTGATTTCTGAGTATGGAACATTACTTTGCCATGACCTGAAAAATGATCTGCCACCATCAATGGGAGATTATGTCCGGCTATAATGATGGCAAACAATCTTGGCATATTATCCACATTTAATGCAGATTCTGCCAGCATGGATTTCAGTGATGGCATATTTATTGTTGTATTTAACATGCTTACATGAGATGGGGTTTCTGCTTGACACATAATGTCATTCTTGCCACCATAAAAGACTTAAAATCATATTCACGTCCTTTGAATTTCATGCCATGCACTGAAATTCCAGTTTCCATCCATTAATGAATTTCATGTAATATTTCAGTTATTTAGATTTTGGCATTTTAGCAATGGTTCACAATGAACACATATACATCTAAACAAACTTAAAACTGGCTATTATATGCCACATTAGCTCATTATTAATCCAACCATAATCAATGAACATCTTTAATCCTGCCTGAATTGCTTTTGATCACACAAAGTATAGACCCTAATCCATCTAGACAACTACAAGCAAGGCGGAATCAATCTTGCAAAGAGAATAAAAATAATGTTAATTGTTTTAAGCTGATTGAACTCTTAAGTAATCCAAGCATTAACAATTAATGTCTTGAATCCTTTCGGAATTAATACTGATCACACACAGTATAATCCATGTTGACAAACTTCAGACACTGAAGCCAATCAACTCTTCTGACATGTTCAAATGGGATGCTGATTGCTTTATGCTGCTTGAAATTAGAAACTAATTTGTCTTGCCCTGCTTAAGTCAGTTCAATTTTGTGATCACAGGCACTGTTACCATAAATTTACAACAATGGAATAAAGGTGTAAAAAAAAATGGAAAACTTTCCAATAATAATTTTGCATACACAGGAGATTGCAGTGACTGATAGGAAGGACAGAAGACCCTGATTTTCTGTACTATATTTTATACTAATTAAATGAAGGGGTGAGAGTTCATTCTTGAGACATTATTTTTAGGTTTTCAGCAATGACATTTTTATGAACTTTTTTTTTTATCTGACTCTGCAAGCATCATCCAACCATACAGGGTAACATTATCCAGTCTGTCTTGTTCAATGTTCACCTCTTCCGAAGCACCTGAGGTTTGACTATAACTACTTATTAACAATAATGGAAAGTGACCGCTACCACATGTCATCTCCAACTTCCTTAACGTAAGAGAGATGGATTTCAGATGGTCTGATCTAAGGATGAATAGGATCCTGTCCCCAGAATACCAGCAGGTATATGACTTATCATTAAAAAGGCAAAGATTGTTATCGGAAAGAAAACCTTCTTTCTTTCCTCTCACAATAATAAACTTATATCAAGTGTATGGGGGCCATTAAGTTGACATTAGAACAAGAGGGGTTGGTTACCATTCTAAGAGATCAACAAAATTAGATTGATTGAATGGAGTGCTTGGATGGAGATGTAGCAAGGAAATCGAATGAATTTTATGTATGGACACATGAATGGACAGCCTGCACTGCTTTACAATAAAACCTGTCTTGATAGGTCTCCTACTGCCACAAAATTATTGTCTCAAGACAAATGATCTCTCTTGACAGGTCATAACACCATATAACCAATAATTCTGCACAGGGAATTTGTATTGGGATTAATTTAGCTGTGAGTTTTGTTATTTATGATGATGGACACCCCTCCGCTGTGGACACCCCTCCATTGAACTTGTAAGATAACTATGGTAATGCATACCAACGTATCCTGGAGTACCACATGCTGTTGCCATTGTACCAGAGTCTTCCATCTTGGACAAACCAAAGTCACTAATCATTATCTTGGAATCTTCATCGATGCTGTAATATAAGAGATTCTCCGGCTGCAATGGAAAGGAAAAAAATTGGTTACTTATAACATCATTTGAGTAACTAATTTTGCAGAAATCTACAGGATGCAGGAATTGACACGATATTCATATCTTACCTGCCTAGATAATTCAATAACAGTTCAAGGGCATTAAAATGAAACACAAGGAAGTTAATTTACACAAGAAAATAAAACACTCAGAGTCTGACAATTATATGTTGCTAATCACATCTGCAATACAAGTTTGATGTATGATCTGCAAACACAACCCCCTTGTTTATAAATAATTGTATTTAAACTATGACTCTCACACAAATTTGTTAAATAACAGTGTTTTGAAAAAGAAATAAAGATATACTGATAATACAAAGATCCACGTTATTTTCTTTCAAGCTAAATATTTTGTTATACACTGCTACGATTTTGATGATAGGGTCCATAGTAATCCCAATAAAATGAAGTACCTTGCTATATCTGTAATACCACCATAATGAAGTACCTTGTTACATCTGTAATCCCATTACAATGAAGTACCATGCTACATCTGTAATCCCTACAAAATGAAGTACCTTGCCACATATGTTATCCCATTATAATGAAGTACCATGCTACATCTGTAATCCCATTAAACTGAAGTACCTTGCTACATCTGTAATCCCATTATAATGAAGTACTGTGCTACATCTGTAATCCCTTTAAACTGAAGTACCTTGCTACATCTGTAATCACATTATAATGAAGTACCTTGCTACATCAGTAATCACATTATAATGAAGTACCTTGTTACATCTGTAATCCCATTACAATGAAGTACCATGCTACATCTGTAATCCCATTATAATGAAGTACCATGCTACATCTGTAATCTCATTATAATGAAGAATTGTGCTATATCCGTAATCCCATTGTAATGAAGTACCATGCTACATCTGTATCCCATTGTAATGAAGTACCATGCTACATCTGTATCCCATTAAACTGAAGTACCATGCTACATCTGTATCCCATTGTAATGAAGTACCATGCTACATCTGTATCCCATTAAACTGAAGTACTTTGCTACATCTGTAATCCTATTATAATGAAGTACTGTGCTACATCTGTAATCACATTATAATGAAGTACTGTGCTACATCTGTAATCCCTTTAAACTGAAGTACCTTGCTACATCAGTAATCCCATTAAAATGAAGTACCTTGCTACATCAGTATCCCATTAAACTGAAGTACTTTGCTACATCTGTATCCCATTAAACTGAAGTACCTTGCTACATCTGTAATCCTATTATAATGAAGTACTGTGCTACATCTGTAATCCCTTTAAACTGAAGTACCTTGCTACATCAGTAATCCCATTAAAATGAAGTACCTTGCTACATCAGTAATCCCATTATAATGAAGTACCATGCTACATCAGTAATCCGATTAAAATGAAGTACCTTGCTACATCAGTAATCCCATTATAATGAAGTACCATGCTACATCTGTATCCCATTGTAATGAAGTACCATGCTACATCTGTATCCCATTAAACTGAAGTACTTTGCTACATCTGTAATCCTATTATAATGAAGTACTGTGCTACATCTGTAATCCCTTTAAACTGAAGTACCTTGCTACATCAGTAATCCCATTAAAATGAAGTACCTTGCTACATCAGTAATCCCATTATAATGAAGTACCATGCTACATCTGTATCCCATTAAGCTGAAGTACTTTGCTACATCTGTAATCACATTATAATGAAGTACTGTGCTACACCTGTAATCCCTTTAAACTGAAGTACCTTGCTACATCAGTAATCCCATTGTAATGAAGTACCTTGCTACATCTGTAATCCTATTATAATGAAGTACTGTGCTACATCTGTAATCCCTTTAAACTGAAGTACCTTGCTACATCAGTAATCCCATTATAATGAAGTACCTTGCTACATCTGTAATCCTATTATAATGAAGTACTGTGCTACATCTGTAATCCCTTTAAACTGAAGTACCTTGCTACATCAGTACTCCCATTATAATGAAGTACCATGCTACATCTGTAATCCCATTATAATGAAGTACCTTGCTACATCTGTAATCCCATTATAATGAAGTATCATGCTAGATATATGTAATCCCATTATAATGAAGTACCTTGCTACATCTGTAATCCCATTATAATGAAGTACCTTGCTACATCTGTAATCCCATTATAATGAAGTACTGTGCTACATCTGTAATCCTATTATAATGAAGTACCTTGCTACATCTGTAATCCCATTATAATGAAGTACCTTGCTACATCTGTAATCCCATTATAATGAAGTACCTTGCTACATCTGTAATCCCATTATAATGAAGTACTGTGCTACATCTGTAATCCCATTATAATGAAGTCCCTTGCTGCATCTGTAATCCCATTATAATGAAGTATCATGCTAGATATATGTAATCCCATTATAATGAAGTACCGTGCTACATTTGTAATCCCATTATAATGAAGTACCTTGCTACATATGTAATCCCATTATAATGAATTACCTTGCTACATATGTAACCCCATTATAATGAAGTAATATTCTTAAAGAGTTCTTTATTTGGTTTTGGAATGGAAAGATGGCAGAAAGTGATCTTAAATTGGGAATGTTGTCTTGCTTTCTTGCATTAAATCATTCCTTGTGATATAATGGAGATATATTGTTTGAAACTTTGTGCATTGGTTTAGCCTTTCTAAAAACTATTCATTACCTTACTGACAGTTAACATGCATTGCAGTTGGGGATACTTTTATCATTGCTCTAGTATTGCCCCTCCGGTGGCCTAAGAGGTTAGAGCATCCGCCTCGGATGTGGGAGGTCGCGGGTTTGAACCCTGGCTGAGCCATATCAAAGACTTATAAAAAATGGTACTAGCAGCTGCCTCACTTGGTGCTCAGCGTTAAGGGGTTAGTGTTAAGACTGATTAGCCTGATGTCAGGATAATGTGACTGGGTGGGATATCATGCAACACGTCTGCGGCATTATGCCCCAGTACTAGACATCACTATAAACTGCCACACTGCAGACATCATAGTGATATGACTGAAAAATTGTTAAAACTATGTTAAAAATCTAAAAAACACAAACAAACACACACATCATTGATCTAGGAAATGTTTGCAAATTTTTTTTTGCCAGTTGAATAATATGTAAATATTGTTGTTAAGAGTAGTTCCCCCATATGTGTTAAAAATTACAGTAATCTAGGTATGGTTGTAGTAAAGCTTTTGTTAAGATATTAAAACCCTATTTGTAGTTTATAGATTTGGCATTATATTGTTTAATGATCAATGACATAAACTGACTTTAGTATATGTTCATTCCATTGCAAATTATTGCCAACCATTACCTCAAGTATTTGTCACAAGTAACCTGGAAAAAATTTCATTCAACTCAAGATTCAAATTGTAATTTTCCAATTTGGCATTCTTTTGTTGGGTATCATTACTTTTGACCATCTGTGTTTACCATTATGTAATTTTC
This sequence comes from Megalonaias nervosa, assembly GCA_016617855.1. NCBI lineage: Eukaryota > Metazoa > Mollusca > Bivalvia > Unionida > Unionidae > Megalonaias > Megalonaias nervosa. The sequence continues at coordinate 42,369 of JAECUM010093352.1, forward strand.
TACAACTAGGAATCTAATATAAGTAAGGCTATCTGAAAGAATATCTCTAGGTCTGATTTTAAATGTTTGAAATATGATATAGTGGTGCACTCTTCATATAGGTCTGATTTTAAATGTTTGAAATGTGATATAGTGGTGCAATCTTCAATAGGTCCACAGATGAAATACAGTTGCCTTGTTTCAGAGACAAATCAGATATCCATAAGAGAAATAGGAGTGGACCCAGGATTGATCCCTGTGGTACTCTACATATAAATGGTTCTTTCTTAGAAAGATGGTCGTTTATTTTGATGTGTTTTATTTATTAGACAAGATGCAATACAATCAGTTGTGGAATGGTCAAATATGTTCAATATTGTGATAAAAATAGCATAATCAACAATGTCAAATATTGTTAAAGATTAACTAATACTGACCCAATTAATTTTTTTTGATTGATGGCAATAATCCAAATTTGTTTGAATCACATAAAACTGTAACAGATCCCAAACCAAACTGCATCCTTACCACAAGCTTGCTGCAAGCTTATGACAAGCTAGCTGAGGTTGCACAAGCTAGTAAGGGTGCTCACACAAGCCTGCACAAGCTTGCAAAAGGAATTTTTCCAAGTCTACAAGCTTGCAAAATTTAAATTACTTCATGTAAGCTTGTGCAAGCTTGCAATAATCAGTCATGAAAGTTGGCAGTTCTGCATGAGATCAGTACTTCCTGAAATGTTGAAGAATATATGTTGTGACTAGATCATGCTCAGTATAAGAAACTTCAGTCAAATTAAAAGATGTTAATGCATCTGATAATGTACTTGAGTTAAATAATATACATTTTCAGTGTTCCAAAAATGCTAAGAACTTGAATTTCTTGTACTTAGCTGCTACATAAATAAAATATATTATTCTAACATTTCTCTCTGTTTAAATTAACTATGAACATTACTAATATATTTCAAAATAAACTGAATTATTTTTTGACCTAGGCAAAATATAAAATGTTACGTTTTCTACAAATGTCTTTTTTCCAATTTTCAAATTTTTAAAAATATTATACATGTTAGAGAAACAATTGAGTTCTTTGCATAAAGGAAATTCTTTAAGTGATTGTACACTCAATTAGCTATGCAGTCATTTTGTCAGTGAATATAAAACTGGATAAAGAATTCCATTTAGTAAAATCCTGTAAAATAGATAGTAATTGCTGATTGCAAAGTTATTTACAAACTAACTTAATACAGCAAGATATTTGATGTCAGGTACTTGTAAATGCTATTTACCAACAATGTATGCACCAATGCACCATCGAATATAGTCTCTGTAAATCTTGTAATATAAACTTCTGGCATTAAGTTTTTGAAAGAATTGTCATATATTTGTTTCAATGACAATCTGCTGCCAGGAGAAAATAAATTATTGTCAGTTATTTACAAACTAAATAAAAATTTTAAAATATATACAATTCTTGTTTTCTTTGAGAGAGACAGAGATCCATCCCATTCTGACAACATTCTATAAAGAATTGAGCTTTGTGAATTTTGCTTGTTTAAAATGAAATCAAAAAAGCATGAAGGATGGAATGTGGTTTTCTGCGACAGAGACTTAATTCGGTATCGAGGCATTATAGGTGGTTACTTCCCCCCTTTTTACGGTCAGGAGACTGGTTTATGAACTCTATATACACACAACATATTTGAGTCATAAGAACATAAAACAACCATTGTAGTCTCATGTTCGAAATTAGGTGCAATTTTCAAGGTTGAACCATCACAATTTAGCTCATTAATTCAGGAAATCTCATTGCCCGCTGAACCAATGTATGTGCAGTAACCGATCCTATAACCCGAGAGATAATTTGAAATCACAGAGTTATCATGTTGGTGAGTAAACTCACGAATGTATTGTATTTTGCCAGTTTTTGGGACTGTAGATTGGCAGTAGTGTGTACTGTTTACCTTTTATGATTTAAATACATCAAAAAATGACTTTGTAATGTTGTTTTACCCAATGATTGAGATGACAACTCTGCAGATCATTATTATCTATTGCTGCACTTGCCAAACTGCAATAATCAATGCAAAGCTGTCAGTTATCAACAACAGGGTCATGAGATTATAAAAATACATGCACGATTGTTAATCTCATTTCTGTTATTCTTAGGGTCTTTTTTTCCTCTCGCATATCAAATTCAACAATTGTTCAGAGGTTGTTATAGTTAATTCTTTTCATTCTCAAAGAAGATGGCAGTTATTTTATTTCAACTTGTCTTAAGGTACCTAATCAGTTTCATTAGAATTTTTTGTTTAAAGCTCTGAAGTACCATTCGTTTGAAACATGTCCCAGCCCTTTAAAAATGGATGGTAAACTAAAATTTAGGAGCTCATTAAAGGATGATCTTGAATAACACTTAATATTTCTTAGACCTGATAAGTGATATTTGAATGTTGAACTAAAACTGAAATGCTTTTGCCAAAGAGGTAAATACTCAGTTTTTATCCTGGTTATATAGTACATGTTGCTGTAAGCCATTTCAGTAGATGATACCTGAATCACACCAGAAGCAGAGGAGGATCCAGAATTTTATTCTGAGGATTTTGTTTAGAAGAGGTGGTTCAGAGTAATTCAAATGGCAAACATTCTTGTTTTTCACCTAAAAGTAAATTTTGACAGATGATAAAGGGAACCTAACCATTTGACACCATCCTCCCCCAAATGGATTTCTACATGGAAGTAAATTAGTAAAACATTTCCAAAGCCATACAGAACAAAAGTATAAAGAGTTTCCTCACACAGATCCCATTCATATGTTCTTATTTTTATCTGATTAAATATTATTAAATGATTTGATGACTACATTCTTTTCTTTCATTGTGACAGTAAGATCTCAGGCTAATTAATGTTCACCATATATTAACATCTTCATTTTAATATTTGATATTACTCATACTTTTCACACATCCAGAGCTAGAAAAATGAAGTCATGTGACCATGTGCAGAATAATTTAATTGATGTCATATCAGTTATTCTGATGCAACTTTGTTGCAAGCTTGTAATTGGTAAGCTTGTAATTAGTAAGCTTGCGCAAGCTTGTAATTGGTAAGATTGTGCAAGTTTGTAATTGGTAAGATTGTGCAAGCTCATAATTGGCAAGCCTGCATGGTTTAAAATCTGAACTTGCGCAAGGTTATATTGCAGGCTTGCTGCAATCTTACAAATAAGCTTGCAATTTTGGTTTGGGATGTCTAACATGGGTACTATATTCTGAAGAAAATTAATGAAATCATGTCCAACATGGATACTATATTCTAAAGAACATTAATGAGTTCATGTCCAACATGGGTATTGTATTTTGAAGAACATTAATGAGTTCATGTCCAACATAGGTACTATATTCTAAAGAACATTAATGAGTTCATGTCCAACATAGGTACTATATTCTAAAGAACATTAATGAGATCATGTCCAACATGGGTATTGTATTCTGAAGAACATTAATGAGTTCATGTCCAACAGGGGTATTGTATTTTGAAGAACATTAATGAGATCATGTCCAACATGGGTACTATATTCTAAAGAACATTAATGAGTTCATGTCCAACATAGGTACTATATTCTAAAGAACATTAATGAGATCATGTCCAACATGGATACTATATTCTAAACATTAATGAGTTCATGTCCAACATGGGTATTGTATTTTGAAGAACATTATTGAGTTCATGTCCAACATAGGTACTATATTCTAAAGAATATTAATGAGATCATGTCCAACATAGGTACTATATTCTAAAGAACATTAATGAGATCATGTCCAACATGGGTATTGTATTTTGAAGGACATTAATGAGTTCATGTCCAACAGGGGTATTGTATTTTGAAGAACATTAATGAGATCATGTCCAACATGGGTACTATATTCTAAAGAACATTAATGAGCTCATGTCCAACTGGGCTTTCTGGAGAATTACCCCGATCTCTGTTCTGCCCCACCACTCTAAATTCCCAGTGGCGTAAAACTGTGTTTGATCTCTATTAAATTAAAAGAATCATGACCACTACAGGCACTTTACTCCAGCTGCCTGGACACTAAATAACTTGCTTGTCTTGCTGTGCTGTAGAGCACCAAACATATCAAATATGTGGCCAATTTGTCTGTGTAGCACACAAAGGGAAAATCTTATGTAGAATTCTGTCACAAGCACCTGACATTAGTGTCTAAAATTAATTGTATTGTTTCTTTATATAACAATGACTTTATTATCGAAAGGATCCTATTCCTACAAAACATTATCTAGTAAGAATCTCTTGTGGAGAGCAATTTCTTTTAGCCATTTTTAATAATGTAGATATTTTCTGCCATTAAAATGTAATATATAAACAAAATGTTGGTATAATGTTATTTATGATCCAAATTTATTTATTTTTTTAATCAATAATAGTTACATCCAAAATTGATCTTGAAGGTGCATATATTGAATTGCAGAAATGTAGTTTTTAGTGGGTAAAACTAATTATAATTTATGCAATACTTACCCATGGCTATTTTTCAGCTTTCTTTTTTTGTTCCAAAAAAAAAATACCATCTGTTTGATGTGCAAACATCCTCCATTAGAGTGAAGAATTGTCAGTATGATGCAATTCCTTGTACAGCTCATTTGTCCCTGCTATGTTATGTACAAAACAAGCACAGCTGGCTCATCTTTTTCACAGATGGCTGTTATATTAGGACATCATAGCTGGGTGGCGTGGAGGGCATTTGAAAATAGCCAAGGGTAAGTATTGCATAATTAAAATTAGTATGACCCCCCAAAAGACTACATTTTAATAGCAGCAATAGCTTACCCATGGCTATTGTTCAGCTGAATTTGTCAGTAAGGAGGGTTGGCTGATGCTCCGTTAAACTGATAAAAAAACAGAAAATGGACAACACTCACCATCGGTGGAAAGGTTCTTGTTATGGAAGGTTGGTATTTCTCGGAGTGACATACTGTGCCGTAACGATGGGATCCAGCGAAAAGATGTCTGCGCTTTTTTGTGACAAAAAGCGGAAGTAAAATGAGGAAATGGTAGTACGGGAACACAAAAATGCTGCCTTCATGATATCTTCCAAGGAGTGATTAAGGTAGGCCCATTGAGGTAGCAACAGACTGAACCTCATGGGCTTTAAGATTCATAAAGGAAAGATCTTGATCAGTATGAGACTGGTAAGTTCTTTTGATTGTGGCGACAATCCATCGTGAAATAGTGGCGGCTGAAATGTCTATGGAGCCCTTGAGAGGGAGGAAAAGATGCTTCCTACCCTTTCTTTTTTCTTTGGATGCTTTAAGATAGAAACAGAGTGCCCTCATGGGACATAAAAGCCTATCTTTATTATCCACAGCACATATTCAAATAAGACGGGATTTCTATTGGTAGTGGAGCTATGAAAGATAATTTTTAGCTAAAAATCCTGGTTGACAAAGGAGGGAAACCGAATCATAATTCCCATTAAACCAGAGTCAACCTGAGTCAAAAGATAAGACATGAATCAAACTTCATCATCACAATGAGGCGAAGGCAAGTAGAAACACAGTCTTGAGAGTGAGGTCCTGAATAGAGGGATCCCCGATGTTGCGACAAGAGGAAAACATCTGCGTCAAGTGATCAACAGGTCTAGAAGAAAGATGGGGGTCCTGGACAGAGGAGGTAGTTCCCAAAACTGGAGTCGGTACTGTGATGCTTGACCAGGCCTTGGAAAAAAGGCCTAGGTGAGCACCTACCAGAATGCCTGGGAGAGGGATGTGCTGCAGGAGAGAGTTCAAGTCCCAAGGGCTATCCCCCACCCCCACCCCACCCCTTTCCAAGTTCGTCAGTCACATTTGTTTTTCAGTTTCTGGGAACCAGACTGACGAACAAGAGGAGGCTCAGTTTTAGGTTGCATATTGGACTGAGGCTGTGTCCATTTGAAGAACTTAGCAGATGGCCCATGAGGGCAATTCACATTGACACGCTTCTTGGCTTATTGCAATGGGCCAGGAGTGGATGTAAAGGATCTATAATGATGATCCAACAAGTCCTGAGATGCCACAGAAGGAATGAGGCCTCCAAACAGACTCTTGGCTTCACAAGCAGCCCTAAGGATGTCTTTACTGTGATGAAAAAGTACCTTTGAAGAGTCCAAAGCAACATCATGGCAGATGTGAAGAAGTTCTGCCAACAAAGCCATAGAAAAAGAAAGTGCATGCCGAGATGTCTTGACCTCAGCTTCCAGCACATGTAGAAGGGCGGGTGAGTTCAAGGATGCTTCCCTCAGCATGCTAAAAGAAGCAGCTGAGAAGAGATCGGCATAAGAAGCTATGGTGATAAGCAGTTGGACCTTCTGTTCCATAGTTTCAATGTCTTTAACAGGAAGGTGTGCCCAGGCTCCATTTGAAATAGCCACCTTGGCCGCAAGCATCAAGTTGGGTACGTTACATGGGCCACTTTGGGGAATGTACCTGGTACCTGGCATAAGAGACAAAGAGTTGCAACACTGAGGAGGGAACGGTCCACCCTCAATACTGTCAATTAATATTTTGGTCTGTCAAAAACCTCTCAGCAATTTCCTCAATCATAGAAAAATGAGGAAGGAGGAGGTCTGGATGAGGTTGAACCCCCAAGATTTATTCCAGACTGGAAAGGATCTTTTGGACTGTGCAGCGAGTTATGGGCACAAGTCAGGGGGTAAAAGGCGATAGACTTCATTTATTGCCTCATCAAAGACCATACCTCTTCTTCCACATCTAACAAGATGAAGGAGTAGGCATAAGAGCAGGCATCACTTGTGCTTCCTCCATGTCAAACTCATTAGAGTCTACTACAATGGAGATAGCATCAACGAGGACACTCTGAGCTGGAGAGTGTGTATGAATCACTAAATCCCTAGGAGGTGAAGAGGGTATTGGGAACACTCAGTACAACATCCCATACTGCAACATGGCGAGTAGGGGCTGGAGGAGTGGCAAGAGCTAGAGAGAGATGAGAATGTCTATCAGTCCTGGAAGAAGTGACACCTCAAGCCTTCCGAATGATTTCCACCCGATGATGAGGTTATGGCGGGAAACAAGCTACAGCATTACCTCTTATGAGGGCAAGATCCAAAAACCCAAGGGGGCATACATGACCATGGCCCCTGAGGTGGAGGGCCCCACATCCCATTGGGATAATAGGAAAGGGGGGAATACCAATTCAATCCCCTATCTTAGTCTGATCCCGCTGGTTGGACTTAACAATGTTCATAATGAGGTGGTAGAGGGTGGAGAGGGGTGAAGTCAGTCTGAACCCTATCTCCATACCGTGAGGCCATATTGTGATGATCAGAGGATACAGGATGTCAACTGATGCATCACTAAGGAAGGTGTGTTGCTGATCCCTCCCAGTGGGAGGGTGTGACACACTACCTCTGACAGGGTGGTGGCGGTGCATCTCCTCCTTGATGGGAGGCAGTGACATGCTATGAGAAGAGTGGTGCATCTCCTCCTCCAAGGAAGGTAGCAATACACTATGGTACAGGCGGTGCATCTCCTCCTCAATGGGAGACAGCGACACGCAATGAGATGAGTGGTGGATCTCCTCTACAATGGGAGGCAGTGACACACTAAGAGGTGAGGGTGCATCTCCTCCACAATGTGAGGCAGCAACTCACTATGGGATGAGTGGTGCATCTCCTCCATGGGAGGCAGTGACATGATGCTACACGGTCGCTAAATTTCCTTAATGGGAAGTAGTGACAGTTGGGAAGGGTATTCTGCTCAGAAGACCCCTTATTTTCAGTAACAGAGAAGCCAGAAAAAATATGGGAAGAAGGAGAATGAAGTTTCTTCTTTCTCTGATAAGTGCAGCTGGAGTCTGCAAGATTCCAGCCTTGTGCTGACCATGATTTACAAAATGTACAATGATTTTTCCTTGTACATTTGGAACATTTAATACAGTCTGGATGAGTGTCCCAGGAAGATTTCTTGTGGCCACACTTTCCCACGGACGGTGTTGAAATTATTCCTTAATATAGTAAATAAATTAATATATTTCTAATCTCCTGTAGAACTCACCCTGTTTGTATGTACTGCGTACGCAGTATACCTCTGTGCTCTTTATGGACATAGTAAACCGTAGCATAAAATTACCAGTCTTTATCCCATGTAAGAAAGAGAGTTCTCAGTGTTTTATACAATTTTTATTGAGAAAATGAAGTATACATACATACATATATACATACATACATACATACATACATACAATAATAATGTGAACAAAATTCAATGCATTCAATTAAATATCTAGTGTAGATACTGTATACGACATGGTTCCTGTGGTGTCAATCTAAACTGAAGAACACGCAGCATCTAGTGAGCATACTGTTGTTATTCCTTGCATAAATGACTTACCAGTACCTAGATATAAAATGACAGTAAAAGTATCCGACCCCTGTGGGTGTACAGGAACCAAAACTGGAGGGAAAAGGTTACCACAAAAATATTTGGGAATAAAAACGAACGGATAATGTAACACCATTAGATATAATTACTGAGAGGCCAGGTTGCAATTGCAGTTAGAAAAAGCACTGCAACAAGCAATTTTTCTCTGGTGTTTGGCACATATCTGATCACATCAACATCCTTGAAAAAGATGAGCTGTGATTGTTTTACACATAACATAGCAGGGACAAATGCACTGCATGAGGAATTGCATCATCCTGACAATTCTTCACTCTTAAGGGAGGATATATGCACATCAAACAGACAGTAAGTTTTTTCGGCACGAAAAAGAAAGCTAAACAATAGCCATGGGTAAGCTATTGCTGCTATTAAAGTGTTTTTTTACTGTACAGTTACATCCAACATTGATCTTTGAAGGTACATAAACTGCATTGCTGAAGTATTTTCTTAGTTCTAAAAAAAGGGTTAAAATACAGTGCATTAATGTTGGAGGAACCAGTCTACTCTTGCATTAATGTCTGAGAAACCAGTCTACTCTTGCATAAGATAGTACTTGAAGCAAACTCTGAACTTCACAAATTAAAAGGTGATGTAAACACAACTCTGCTATCCATGCAACTATATGCATCCCTGATTACACTCCATTTCCCTGCAGAACTTTCACACCTGGTTATGTTATCTTGAGAACCATACTGAAGTGAGTGCACCTGCTACATGAACATTTATATAAGAATGCTGTAAGCAAGGCAAGCTTCTCAGCAATTAATCTTTTCTGTAGATTCAAAAGCAAATGTCCTTATTTAGCACAAAAAAAGTTGTGATGATGAATCTGTTTATTTAGAAGAAAAAAACTGAAAACTCACCAACAATGCCAGGTACCATTGAATGGCAGGAAGTAACACCAGGATGAATGTTAGAATCAATGTTTAAGAATGATGCAAATACATCTTCAGCATCTCAAAGTAATGGCAATTAACAACTTTCAACATTTTGAAATGTTTTAAAAATGAAAGGCCTTGTACAATATTTTTCTCCTAGTCACCATGAATCAAATTCTACAACTGACCTTAGAATTTCTTACATACAATATTATTACCATGATAAAACCCAGGTGGGTGGGGGGTGGTGGTTGGAGGCCAGCTTCATAGATCTGTCAAAAAGTATAGAATGGTCTTATTATTAGTAAATATTTTCCAAACATTCTGTAAGAGGAATCCCTCAAAGGGACTGATGCTCTATTTGACAAACAGAATTTCCAAGAATCCAAGGTAAAACCATTTCTTCCTTCCTGTATTATTCTTTATAATTGCCATGTATTGATATCATCTCTGATATTCTTGAGAAACCTTAATATACCTTTGACCTTGGTAGTGTGGACAGAAACTGAAATGACTTAATTCAAGGTATTCATCTGACAGACTGTCTTGGATCTGACCAACTGTCTTGCATCTCACATACTGTCTTGGCTCTGACAGATTGTCTTGTATCTGACTGCCTGCCTTGTATCTCACTGACTGTCTTGGATCTGACAGTCTTGGATTAAAATCTATTCATACTTTCGAATGCTCACACACCAGTACAGCTACAAAACTTAAGGCATTACCTTTGACTTTAAAATCAATGTCAGAGTGCCGACCATCAACTGATTCATTGTTACGAAACTAAATACAACGTCTAGTAGAAACTGACCTGTAAGTGTTTTGTGTCACTGTGTTCATAAGTTCAATGATGCAGAAAAATGCAATTAATGCAAACATGACCACCATGTCAATTAGGCCTCAGGTTTTCAAACCTGCTTCCCATAAGTGTGGATGAGTCAGCAGTCGGTTCCAATTAAATACTTCATGAAAATGGTATACCATGATAAGTAGCACCAACATGGGATTTTCACTAGCACTCCACAGTTTCATATTTTCACACAGGGTTAGATATTTAAAGAAAAGGAATTTCCCTGGTTTTCTTCACTGGTTATACTGACAATTTAAAAAAAACAAAAAAATTTTATCTCTTAGGTATTGTTCAAAAAACTTGTAATTCCCTTTATTTTTGTGTATGTGTTACGTGTAGGCTCATACAAAAGTAACAAAAGAAAAGAGTGAAGTCAACAAGCTTTGTAAATTTAACAAAATAATTTATTTCCCTAGAAAATAAAGTAAAAATATGAAATAGGTCTTACGGTTTGTGAATCTAATCCAAAAATTAATCCTAGAATTCAAAAATATAAGTCCTATTACTAAAAATTCTAACTGAATCCAAGATTGAATCTCAATGAAGTTCCAATATGGAAGGCGATGATGTCAGATGAGGTCGTTGTACTGATGGCAACAGTTTCTCATTGAATCACAATTTATAATGTTCCAGTTTAGAATTCCAGAATAAATTTCCACTATATGTCTTTGTCCAAGAATTTCATTGAAGAAGAATATTTTCCAGGGTGAATAAATTATTTTAAATAAAAAAATCAACTCAAATGGCAAAAACAAGACAAACACCTTGAGCCCGAAGGTATATATTTATGACTGATCAAATCCACTAGAAAATGTCTGTTTTAACCCGCAATTTTCGATCACATGATGACTCACGTGGTCACTTAACTTGAACAGCACAGTAAAAAAAAATGCCAATTTGTACGTATGCTAGAATAGCCCTATCTAAGAATCAGATTCCCACACTGGAAATAAATTTAAAAATAAAACTGTTTATAACAGACTAACACGTGGGTTGAACATGACCAGTTGAAGTTGGTAATGACCAATCATTTTCACTCAATGTTTACAAAATCGGAACCAAGGTCAAGAACTAGGTCAGCTAAAAATAAAATGTAGCAATCGAACTGCGTTGTTATCAGGTCAAAACAGAAAACTGAACCTTCGAAAAAATGTCAAATCCAGTGAATAAAGTTATCATTACAATAATGTAACGAAATAAAAATAAAATAAAAGAGAATTTAAAACCAACACACAAGCAATTAAATTACATATACGTAACAGTATGATTGATGTGTGTGATATGGGATATAGAGTATACAGCTTGGCCTCACTTAGATGTGCACCTTTCAAAAAACTGCTATCTCCACTTGGTCAAGTAAATTGTTAAAAAAAGAGCCAACAACTTTTTTTTAAACATTTTATATATTTGGTCAATCATTTATTGCACTTTTAGAAGCTGGTATTGTCTAGTGCGGAAAAATTTGTTTCCCCATTTTAATAACTGCTAAATTAGGATAGGGTACTTTAGACTAATTCAGACTGATTTTTTTAGCACATGAGGGCAGTCACTTTAGTTAGCTGTGTGCTTAGATCATGTACAATTTCCACAAGTACACTATCCAAAGAAATTTAGCCACAGTACATGAAAGTAACATAGAGGTATACCAACATTCTCTAAATGTGCATGCTGCAAATGATAACAATTTCACCTACCACCTGCCACTCTCTTAGAAGTTCATAATATCTGCAGATCATGTCAATTAAGTCTGTTTTAAACAACCTTTTCAAACGTGGGGATGAGTCAATGGTCTGATCTTCCAAATTAAATACTTCGAGAAAATGTTTGGTGAAAATCCCATGCTGTAGCCACCTAGCATGCAAGAGGAGTAGTGACCACAAGATTTCCAAGATGGTCACCATGGTGCCATGTTGGGTTCTGATAAGTGAGAAGTGATTCAGGGAAAACCAGGACCAGTCCTTCAAGAGTAGTGACAACAAGGGCTTCAAAATGACCACCATTGTTCAACACCATTTTTATTTATAACCAACAAGAACGTGGTCCACTGTCAGTGAATGCACTCTGGTGCAGGATCACATTTTAGGAGGTATGCATGAGTCAGGTATATGTGTTCCAGATGTAACTGGCACATTATCACAATACCTCATATCTGCATTTTGTTCTCTATGAGAGATGCCATGCTCCAAATTGGGTATAACATGTAGAATTTTTTTCCACATATTTTGCCTCGTATGACAAACATGCTGATTTATACAGTACTTAAAGACAGTTAATGAAATCTCCCATTCACAAATGGTTGAGTGCAGGGCAGTTTTGGCTGCTTTATCTGCTCTTTGATTAACCTTTATGTCTTTGTGACTGGGAACCAACAGTGTACACAATACTTTCCTCAGTCTGTACTATTTGACACATTAAGATTTGAGAGTCTGCAAAAGCTTTCAATGTGGAATGGGAATCTGAAAACATGATGAAATTTGTTTTTTTTTATAAGGTTTGAACATTCAAAGCTCTGAGTATGGCAGTTGTATCTGTAGTAAAAATTAAGGTTTTATCTGGCAACTGGCTCGAGATGGTGTCATGGGGTGTTGTGTTGGCATGTCCAACTTTTTCTCTATTGTTTGAATCATCTGTACACCAGGGTGCATGACTACGATAAGAGGATCTGATTTCATTGAATTTTACTCTGAAAAACGAGAGCATTTCCTGAGGACTTTTGGGTTCATGAATATCAAACATTATTTTGGGAGACTTCGATAACCACATTGTTGATTTGGGAATTCAGACATTTTGGCAATATTTGCAACACTCGGTTTTGCTTCTACTGCTGAGAACAAATTGTATGCCAAATACACAAGGTTTTATATTTGAGCCTAAACACTTCATCATATGCAGGACTAGATGGATTAGAAGATAGGCTGGTAGCATACTGAAGAGTCAATTTTGTTTGGGATTAAATGATGGTTCATTTGCCTCAACATAGAGGCTTTCTGAAGGGAAAGTTCTAAATGCACCCAGACAATGCCTACAACCCTAATTGTATATCTGATCAGCAGGTAAGATATACAGCTGGTATCACCATCCATTGATGGGAGGAGAAGTGATAACAGAGTCTAAAGATTGCCACTATGGCAGACATACTGCTGTCAAGGTAGAGCATATTGTATTTATGACCAACTAGACCCTGGGATAAATACTATGTGTGTACAGTTTCAAGGCAATCCACCAAGTAGGTTCAAAGCAGCAACACCAACATTGCACCAATGGATTACCAAATGACATCTGAACTATGTATAACAAGCCATAGAATAAGCTCTTCTGTTCAAGGACTAGTAAAGCTACAAATAGTGGAGACAGGCCTCATCAAGAATGGGTTTATCATCAGATAAACATGGCAAGTTGCCCAAACCATGCACTGATAAATCAAGATTTAACTGTCCCAGCCAACACCACATTATTGGCAGTGCTTTGAGTTAATTTTAATCTCCACTCATTAACAACTATGCCAGTTACAGTTATGCATGCATCAGCCTAAATAAATCAGCTTTGATCCTCATCACAGTTCTGTCATTACAGAAACTTCTCAATAGTAATTTAACACAGGTGTCACCAACCAATCTAACAGTGATAAATTATTTAGAATTATGCATCTGTACATGATCAAGTCTGTACATTGCATACAAATCTATTACAAAAATAATGTATATCATTAATTTGTTATTATCAATTAAATAGCTCTAACAGTTTATTTTTTAAAATGTCCACTATAATGTCCATATTTTGTGTCATATCAGAACTTTATCATACAAGACAAAGCTGACATAATCTCAGTGAAAACTGTATATTTCAAATATTTTTAATGACTTTTTCATTCAAATTGCAGCAGAACTCAGAACTTCATCTGATCATCTGGAACTCAAACATTTTTTGTGCTAAAAAACTGCCAAACAATATAAAGTTTGAAATTCCTGAAATGAGTCCAGAATTTGTGTTGAAATATATTTAAAAAATGAATGATTGTAAAGCTACAGGACTTGATATGATTGGACCAAGGCTACTAAAGGTAGCTGCACCTGCAATTGTCGAGAGTATAGCTTTCATTTGCAATGAAAGTATTAGATCTAATAAATTTCCACAAACATGGAAAACTGCCATGGTTACACCATTGCGTAAAGCAGGAACAAAAACTGATGTAAATAGCTACAGACCCATCTCTGTCCTTCCTTGTCTCTCCATATTACTAGAAAAACATGTACATGATTCTTTTCTCAACTATTTGAACACTTATGATCTTATTCATGATAATCAGTCTGGCTTTTGACAGAATCACTCCTGTGAAACTGCACTTATATCTTTGATTGATAAATGGCTTAAAGCATTAGATCAAGGAGAAATGGTAAACACTATTATGGTTGATTTTCATAAAGCTTTTGAACTTGTAGACCATGAAATTTTGCTTGAAAAACTAAAAGTCTATCAATGCAGTGAAAACTCCCTAAACTGGTTTACTTCTTACTTAACCGACAGAGTGCAGAAAGTATCTTTAAATGGTCAACTGTCTGAAAGTAAAAATATTAATTGTGGAGTACCACAGGGCTCTATCCTTGGACCTCTGTTATTCATTCTTTTTATCAACAACTTACCTCTTAAGATTGGAACTTCAATTTCTTCCACTGACCTCTATGCAGATGATACTACACTGTCTGAGATGGGTAAAACCAAAACGCTACTTGAAAATAACTTACAAGATGCTCTCAACAGACTTCAGGTATGGTGCAAAGAAAACAGTATGATCATAAATACAGAAAAAACAAAAGCCTACTAGTTACAACGCAACAAAAATGAGCAAGGCTAGATAGTGACAAACTCCAGGTTCTATTTGACAATGTGAGCCTTAGTAAGACCTCTCAGGATAAAATTCTTGGTGTATTCGTAGATAACAATCTTACTTGGTCTATTCACATTAAACATGTTTCAAAAAAGGTTAATTCTTATCATTGGCTACTGAGGAAAATCAAAACATACATTCCTCTTCAGTATAGGGTCATCTTTAATAAAAGTTATATTCAGCCATATCTGGACTATTGTAATGTAATTTGGGATAATACCTCTAATTCCAATGTAACAACACTTTTAAGACTCCAAAAGAGGGCTTGCCATTTAATTCTATATCAATGTATAGATAATTTCCAGGATGCAATGAATAATATAAAGATTTTAACAATACATGAAAGAATATTTCTTAGAAAGGCCAAATTGATGTATAAAGTATCCAGAAAAGCCATTCCTGTCTATCTAAGCAATATCTTTCACCAAAGAGATGCTGATGGTACTCCAAATTTGAGGTCCATAAGAAGCAAAAATTACATTATACCAAGGTCAAAGAAAGAATTGTTTAAAACAAGTTTTCAATATACTGGTCCACTGGTATGGAACAACATTCCCAGTGACACAAGGCAGGCTCTTAGCATTTCTTCTTTTCATAATCAATATCTCAAACAGATGAAATCTTTAGAAAATTGAACAGTTCTAGTACAATAAATACCACCTGCTTTTCTGTAATTTTGCATCATTTCCACAGTTGAATTTTTCAATGCAGGATGATATTTTATATTTTATATATTTTTATGTATTCACAGATGCCTGTGGATGTGTTCCAGGCTTGACACTTAGCCAGATTCTTCACATCATGTTGTATATACAGTATATATTGTACATAACAGACAGAAGGCCACAAAGTAGATTAGTTCTGTAACTAATTGAGTTACCTTCTCTAAATAAAGTCTTTATTATTATTATTATTATTACACTAAAGCCATCTGTTTAGGAGAAGCAGCCATAAAAGAATTTTAATATTTCAGATGGTTAGATGCCAACCATAAACAGATAAAATGTGTTAAATAGATTTAGTGGCCATGTTGAAGATTGATCAGTACATTTTCATTTAGTATCAAGTACACGCCATAAGCCTTTTAGTTAAAACCTCATGTAGATTTAGGTGCATTAGTGATAACATTTTAAAGATGTCTGCTGTGGCAGACTGATGGTCACTATTTTCATTTGTTGTTTATCTTTCAAGCTCAGAAGATGACTGACATCACTAATTGGTTTGGTTTATGTGAATATGTGAGTGGCTGATCAAGCCAATTAGTACTCTGAAGTTCAGTGGCATATTAGACATGGATTTGCATGATCAATAGATGACATGCTGCAGTTTATGCTGCTCAGACATCTGCCTCTGCAATTTTAATGTATGACCAAGTAGATATGATAAGTATTTTACTAGAAATTTCTATACAATCATCCATTCTGGTGGAATAGGACCTTCAAGATTTTCAACATGACAGCCATAACCACCATATTGGATGCCAGAATTTTCATTTAGGAATGACTTAGACATCATAAGAAATCTTGAAGTAAAACCCCATGTCAATATGAGCATCAGCAGGAACAGCAATAAAATTTCAAGATGGTCACTGTGGTGGCCATATGGCATGTCCAAGAAAAACCATTTTCATTTAAGACCAAACAGACATCAAAGAAGTCTTTAACAGGAGAAATGGTGATAAGAACATTTTCAAGATGACTGCCATCCGACTAACCAATTTCATTGAGAAGACTATATAATACAAGAAGTCTTGTGAAACCCCTTGGTAATATCAATACAAGTTTCTGTTCAGTTTTAGCAATAATAAGATTTTTTAGATTTCCTCTATGGTGGTCACACTGGATATCCAAAACATCAACATTTTCAACTTGAAATAACTAGACATCAGAGAAGTCTTGTGGTGAAAACCTGATGTCAATAAGACTATCCATTTAGGAGTAGCAATAACAAGATTTTTAAGATGGCATCTGCGGTTGTCATACTGATGTCAAATTATCACCATTTTAACTAGGAACAAGTAGACATCAGAAATCTTGCAGTGAAAAACCCCATGTCAATATGACTTTCAGTTCACAAGAAGTAGCAATATTTTCAAGATGGCCATATATTGTATATCCATGTGGCAACATTTTCATTAGGACCAACTAGATTTGGGGATAAATATATGTATATGTGTAATAGCAATTCTTTAAGGAGTTTCAGAGGTGTAACCTTAACAATCTTTCCTAACAGACAGATGGATGATGGACAACAATGTCAGAGAAATGTGTACTTAATGTCAATGCTTTATATATGAATGACAACGTATTTGGTTTCATCATTACCTGAGGGTGTTTATTTTTGTCTTTAGCTATTTCAAAATACTGAGTTTGGTTTACCTATTGCTGCATGAGCAAAGTGACCAAATTTATCCAATTATCTAAGTTCTCTGGCCATGGATTTTACCATAAAATTGTTGCTGTTTTATCACAATACAATGAGTTTTGTCAGGAAGCTGTCCACTTTACAGATGCAAAATTCAGCTGTAGAAATAGGTGAAAGATAAAATTGTATTTTACAATGAAATTGATATGTTGCATGGTTTGTGTTTAAGAGAAAAATTTCCTCAGGAAGTCCACCATCAAAATCTGACCTGGTGAGATCCCCCTATTTACATCTGGGAGTACCTTTTTAGCAAAGCAATAAATGAAAATGGCTTTAGTCTGAAGCCTATTGTTGCATACAATTATTCCTATGTTGGCCTTTTTGTCAGAAAATTACATTAATTTTTCAAAGTTAGATGAGATAATTTTGTCATTCTTTTGATTTAATCTTATCATGATATGTGGTGATTACTGAAATATATTCAGTTTAGTTTTCTTCATCTCTGGTACTTTATGCAGTAGTTATATTAGTATGTGCAATACTTTTGACTTCATCTTTGGTCCTTATTTCATTGTATGCAGAGCATCTGTTATAACGATGATGAGGTAACTTGAACATCTCCCAGAGTTGAATGATTGCCACCAATATAGTGGAAGTGGAACTCAAGTTTTCACACCTTATCTTTTTTTCAAAAACTCTCTTATCACCATGGACTTATAGATGAGAGGGACTGGAACTCCAGATGAATAAAAATCCCTCTTATCTTACCAATGACTTATAGATGAGAAGGACTGAAAATTCAAGATGAATATTGCAGTGTCCCAGTGAGATTAAGCATACTGAAAGAATCTTGCAAGGTTGAGCAGGACTGAAAATACAAGAGTAGACAGAAAGTACACATAATTAAGAGGCCATTGCTCAATGCTTACCAAAATTTTGATTTGTAATTTTTTATTGTACAGATTGAGGATAAACAGGTAGATTTAATCACTACCACTAAAATGCACCAGTTAACTTCATTTTCTCATTAATTTCTGCTCTATAACTTTCAAAGTGTTTCATGCAAAGGGATGAAACGTGGTATATTGATGTATCAGCATTAGAAGTAGAGTTGTGTAACATAATAGGTCCCTCTCTTCAAGGCCATGGGTCAAAACTGTAGGTGTCAATCTTATTCAGGTCTGTTTTAGGTCTTTAAATTGAGTACCAAGATAAATGAATAAAGCTTGTTAGACTTCCATACTATCTACAGAGATTTGCTACATTCCATGTTCTTGATTCTATCTTCTGGTCAAAGTCACTGGTCAATATTTTATTTTTTTCTGTATATCTTAAAAACTGAGGTACATGGACAATCAATGGGTGCACTGGCATTTCTAGATTTGAAAAATGTCACATGTATCAGAGTCATGGCTATATTTTCAAGATCCAGGTGACCAATTTCTCCCCATGTCCAGCTCTTTTATTCTAAAGCTTTTAGGGAAAGTGAAGAAGAAACATGTCTGCCTGGTAACCCTAAATCTCTCTAACAAAAGCTGCAGTCAGATTTTACAACTATATACTTTCGGTGACCTCACCACAGCTGGCTGAAGACAAGTTCACTAAGTTTGGGTTACTTTGTATTTCAATATAGACTTTCTGTTACAGTTAAGATTTGGGGTTATGGTTAGTGGAACCCCAATCTGCACTGTCATTGTACTCTGTATTTCAATACAGACATTATATCAGAGTTAAGATTTGGGGATATGGTTAGGAGAACCCCAATATGCACTGCCTTTGTAAGCAGGGATTAGTCTCAGCTATACTGAATAACTATGTCTCTCTTTTTTAAAACAGCACCTATTTATTATCTGGGACAGTCACTATGCAGTGATCAGTCTCAGTCATACCAAATAACAAAAACTTTCTGGTTTAAAATAGTACCTATTTATTATCTGGGACAGTCACTATGCAGTGATTAGTCTCAGTCATACCAAATAACAATGACTCTCTGGTTTAAAATAGCACCTATTTATTATCTGGGACAGTCACTATGCATGGATTAGTATCAGCTATATGAAATGAAAATGTCTCTTTGGTTTTCACAGTGAAAGAACCAAAATTAGTTCACAAAAACAACTGGTCACGCAGTAAAATCTGGCATGATTTGAACTGGACCAGAATGAAATTGGCATTAATGTTGACCTAATTTCAGTGTGTCAGATATATCTCCAATTAAGGTTTTGTAAGAATGTACTATTTTCATCAATAAAATCCTTACTGATTTGCTAACTTTTTTTTACAATTTCCTGACACAGTGGTCTTTTTCAAGCTGAGTAATCATGATGAAACTGAGACAGATCTTTGCATTAAACATTTATTCTCCATTGCTAATTTTCATTATTTGTGTTAACTGATACCCTGCAAAGATAAATTTGGTCCAAAAATCAAATGGTGGGAGCAGGTAGCTAATGTCCATTTTACAACAGTGTTGAATAACAACTACTTTTATATTATGCCAGTTATTATGAATTTCTTTCCAAATCTGTTTAGGAATCCACCTAGTTCAGGTGGTACCTGACCTTTTAGAACCTGGAGTGCATGATGTTTTGAAGCAGCATAATTTCGAAGTGACTTGTCTTTTTTTATCTTTGCACTATTTTTGGCAGTCTTATATGCCATGGATACACTGAGGTGTGAGAGATGAAATCTCAGTTCCACTGCATCTGATTTTCGGCAGTACTAGGTCAAGTTTCAGAGACCTATGAGTTCCTCATTTAATCATCATATCGAAAGCATAGCATAATATAATCACAAAATACAATACAATCTAAGTACCACAGCATATAATAAAAAGTCACAAAATACAATAAATCTAAGTAAAACAGCATATAATGAAATAAGCACAAAATACAATAAAATGTAAGTACCACACATAAAGATATAATCATCAAATGTAAAACAAGGAGTAAAGGACCAAAAGCACAGCAGTCTCAAAGACCTATGAGTTACCTCATTTAATCATCATATTGAAAGCATTGCATAAAATAAGCACAAAATACAATAGAATATAAGTAACACAGCCTATAATGAAATAAGCACAAAATACAATACATTAAGTACCAATAAATACATGCATGTAGTCATGTAAGCACCACATATAAAAATAAAAACTACAACACAAGACAAAACTACTGCATAATCATGAAACTACAGTTACATATAATGTCTAAGCTACTGCATATAATGTCTAAGGTACTACATATAATGTCTAAGCTACTGCATATAATGTCTAAGCTACTGCATATAATGTCTAAGGTACTGCATATAATGTCTAAGCTACTGCATATAATGTCTAAGGTACTGCATATAATGTCTAAGCTACTGCTTATAACGTCTAAGGTACTGCATATAATTTATAAGCTACTGCTTATAATGTCTAAGGTACTGCATATAATTTATAAGCTACTGCTTATAATGTCTAAAGTACTGCATATAATGTCTAAGGTACTGCATATAATGTCTAAGCTACTGCTTATAATGTCTAAGGTACTGCATATAATTTATAAACTACTGCTTATAATGTCTAATGTACTGCATATAATTTATAAACTACTGCTTATAATGTCTAAGGTACTGCATATAATGTCTAAGGTACTGCATATAATTTATAAACTACTGCTTATAATGTCTAAGATACTGCTTATAATGTCTAAGGTACTGCATATAATTTATAAACTACTGCATATAATTTTTAAACTACTGCATATAATGTCTAAGCTACTGTGTATAATTTCTAAGCTATTGCATATATCTAAATTACCACACATAATGGAAACACCACTGTATATAGCAGCAAATGAAGAATCTATTGCATATAACAAAGGAACCACAACATGTAATGAAGAAAACACCGAATAAAAAGTCAAACCCATAAAATACAACCATGAAGGACCACACAAAACAGCCTGGTGTACTAAAGACATGCTGTACTGACTGGCATACATGACAGAATTAAAAAAATTAATTAACGACATGAACTATTTAGACTTGACTTCTTTGTATATACAAACGTTTTTATTGCTAAACTGCATGACTATAAATGTAAATGTTTACCTACAACCTGTTCTGTCAACTATTTAAGTAACATTATAAAAGATGTAGGGCATACACCACTTAACATGTATCAAGCAGGAATTTAATTTTAATTGAAGAGCTCTGTACATAGCTTTGAATTGACAGTGTGCATAGCTCTGAATTGACAGTGCTGTTCTTTTTGTTGTTTTTGATGGTTTTAATGGCATGTGAAACACAATATTGGCTATATCATGCAGAGGAAAATGGTGTCAAATGCCTTTCCCAAGGACAAGCCAAGGCAGGAAACTCTTGCCTGCCTAGGTATGTACCAAACCAGTGACTGTAGGATTACAAGTCTGACTCTTTACCGACTGAGCTACAATGGCTCCTGAATCTCAGTGCTGAACCAACTTTACACAGAAATGCTAAAGATTTTGTCTGAATCAATAAATTTTTTAACTCCAACAGTTTTAATATGACTGGTTTTGTATTAATTCTATATGACAAATCTCCATATTTTCATAAATACCTGCTTCACAGACTGGGCAGGCTTTATGAATGATTTATAACTTGAATCGTCTTAAAGAAACCACCAGTAAACAGAGAAGGCATTTCTAACAGAATAATGGCATGACACTTATGAGATGAGAATCAATACAGAAATGAGCCTTAATATGAAATACCATATATGGAGTAAAAGGGTCTACTTGACACTGTAGGCATGGAGACTAGTTTTCAGATCAGTGTGTTTTCATATCAGTGTGTTTTCATATCAAAACATTTTAGCCATCCTGATTATGCTTCAAATTTTCAAGAATAATGGAAAAGAGATGAGGGTAAAGCTGTCAGCATGCATAGTATGCATTGTAAATCTGACTCCAGTATTTGAGATTTGTGATACATATCGATTTATTCTTCCCTTTTAAAAATTGTGCAAAAAATCTTCAATAACATTTAATCAAATGAGACCTGACTCTAAATTGCATTGATTCTTTTGTTATTTACCAAAATCTGACGGGATTTCAATTAAATATTTGATACTTTGTAAATTGTGATTCAATCAACTGACAAGTGTCATGTGTTGAAATACTGCCCCAAATGTTCAGCAATAATTTTACTGAAACCAATAAACTGCAAATTTCTTTAGGAGTCTTCTACACATTTTTTAAAACCTGAAACTCTATTCTAAAATTTTTAAAAAATCCCCCAACATGGACACTGTTACAGTTTACTTCGAAAAACACCAGAAAAACAAGAGTGCCTTAAAGGGTACTGAAGATCTAATGGGCAAAAGAGTTTCCAGGAAATCAAGATAAAACCATTTCTTCCTTTCAACTGTTAAGTGTTGAAACCATCTCTGATCCTGTTCAGCAATAACAATATTTTTCAAATTAGCTGCTGTGCTGCAAATACTGGATGTCAGCTTGGTATAATTTTCACTTAGGACCAAACAGACATCACAAGTTGTCATTTTGTGAAACTCCATGTTGATATGACCATGTTGATATGACCATTCATTCAGGAGTAGTTATAACAACAATTTCATAATTGACTGATTGATTGTAATTTTACAGTGCACCAGCACTGTTAGGCTATTTAGCGCCATACAAAAGATTATATCTAGGATCATTTAAAAGTGGTAAAAGGTTTTGTATCAACCAGTGATATAAAACCAAAGAGTTGGAGGTAAAACAATAAGATAGTAACGGTAATAAATAAAGTTTCCCAATCAACGGGGAACGTAAATGGTATATGTTAATGAAGACAGATGAAAAGGTATTTAAAATAAGGGATGGTATATATATTACATAAAACTGCTGAAGGTGATAGCATAAAAGTTATAGCTTAGAATAGATGTTTACTTTTTTCAGGAATTGTATACAGTAAAACCTGTTATGAGAGACCACCCCTTCTGCCAACCAAAAGCAGTCTCTCAAGACAGGTGGTCTCTCATAGCAGGCTTGTACAAAAAGACCTGTTTCCAAGGTCCAGTTTCAGAACAATTTCAAGAAAAATAACCACAATCACTGTACATATATTCTATTCTTTATTAATATTTCTTGCTAAAATACTGTATGCATTCATCTAAAACAAAATTATATAGGAACAAAGATATACTTCTGTCATTAAACATGAAATTACATTTACATTTGAAGATCACATATTTTAGCATATGAAATTGTTTCTGAATTACTTCTTTTTCTTTGTTTTACCGACGTTTAAACTACTTTTTTGAGAGTGGTCTGCTCTTTTTCACTTCTTTCAGTTACATTAATTATTTTCTCCAGCCTAAAAATTTGTCTGGTTTAATAGATAATGACCTTATTCACCCCTGGCAATATGGATTAACTCTAAAGACAAACAATATACGCAACCACTACGTCAACATTGGCACCACAACGGCAATTCATGACATGTACATTAGCCTGGTTTACAGACTGTAGCATCCATCACCGGCAGCAACAATCCTTTTTTTTTTAATATTCCTGTTATGCTTGTTTTTGATCAGAACAATTGTTACTAATCAAGCGGTCGTTGTAACAATTGATTATATATAGGTCAGTGGTGTCCATCTGTTCTCGTGATACGGTCATTCACATGGATGTCGGGTCCTGCGATTAAGGCCAGGAAGCAGGCTAAGTGAAGGAATAATTAGTCTGGTTCCCTGCTTTGTATGCTCCCTGCGTTGCTCACCCCTATACGAATAGCGGAGAACAACGCAGGGAGCATACGGAGCAGGGAACCAGACTAGGAATTAATCTACATATACTTTAGTCTGGTTTACAACAGAAACTATAAAATACTATCAGCATAGCTAAAATGTTCACACATCGGTAGCCAGCCTATTTTTTTAAAAATTTTTTGTTTTTATTTAGAATAATATGAGCGGTCATTCTTACAGGGATTAAATTAAGGTCAGTGGAGTTTATCCTCGTTTTTGCGATGCGGTCGTTCATAGCAGTGTTGAAATGCATATTTTGCTAAGACATCGCGGTCGCTGGTTGCGTTCAGCAGGTGGTCACTCATAACAGAGCATTTATATAATAAAATCGATCCGTGCATTATGATTGTGGTCAGAAATGACAGGTGGTCGCTCTTAGCAGAGGTCGCTCATGACAGTTTTTACTGTAATACAAGTCGCGTTTATTGTATCAAAAAGTTCCTTCATGTTATGCACATTGTAATACTGATCGCGCGTAGGTTGGAGGTCAAAACACTCCATCATAAAGTTCTTAACAGTGAATGGTTCATTGCAAGAAATGCACTCTGGTGGGTCTTCTCCTTTTAGTATATGGGAGTGGGTTATATAAGTATGACCAATTCTAATTCTTGCAATGACTGCCTCCTCCCTACAGATGGTTCTGTAGGAAGGAGTCCATTCTCCTAGGGTTGGCTTGATCGCATGAAGTTTGTTATTCACTGCATCATTCCATGATGCCTGCCACTTCTCACATAAAGAATCTTTGATACAAGGTTTAAAATCAGTATACGGTATTTTAAAATCAGATGGTTCTAGGGATAGGGCCATTTTAGCAAACTGATCAGCTTTTTCATTACCTTAATACCAATACGGCTGGGTAACCAACAGTATACTATACTGTGGGAGGTACTCAGCTCAGTATTTTTGATGAGAATATTGATTAATAATGGGTTCTCCAGTTTTCTGTTGTGTAGGGACTGAAGTACTGATAGTGAATCGGACAAGATGATGCTTTTTAAATTATGTTTTCGATATACTGCAGAGCAAGGTCTATTGCTCTGATTTCGGCTGAAAAAATTGATGTACCGTTTGGTAGGTGAACTTTTGTTGTTTTCCACTAACGAAGGCAGCAGCAGCCTTTTCCTCATCCTTTGATCAATCAGTATAAATTCTTGTTATTTTAAATTGGGTGAGGAGTTCATGATACGAGTTTTGGAAGACAGAAGAATTTGTCTCCGATTTTTTTCCATTGTGTAGCTTAAAAAGTACTTTTGGTTGTTTAAGTAGCCAGGGAGGTGTTTCGGAGATGGATGTTTTCTGAATTTTAGAAAGATCAATTTTGGTACTGTCAAGGCTGGATGATATTCTAATGCCAAAGAAAGGTATGACGTTTGGTTTATTTTCGTATAAGGTTTTGTATTTGGGTTGAAAAACAGCTGAAAAAGCAGGGTTCAGAGGGTTTGTTCTTAATTTGAGAGCATACTGTTCGCAAAGCATTTCTCTACGATGAGATAAAGATGGTTCATTTGCTTCAACGAGAAGGCTTTCACACATGGGATGTCTTAAATGCTCCTAGAGCGAGTCTTATTCCTTGATGATGGATTGGGTCAAGCATCTTCAAATGACTTCCTAGCTGAACCATAAACAACGCAACCATAGTCCAGTTTGGAACGAATAAGTGTTCTATATAAACTGAGGATGACTTTTCTATCAGCACCCCCGTCAGTGTGCATCACTACTTTAAGTAGATCTAGAGATTTTAAGCATTTAGCTTTCAAGTTCTTTAGGTTTTGAATAAAAGTCAGTTTTCTGTCAAAGATAATGCATAAAAACTTTGTTTCCTCAACAACTGGAATAGGTGTTCCATCCAGCGTGAGTTTAAGTTCATCATGATGTCTTCGTAACTGACAGAAATGCATACATACCGTTTTTGATTTCGAGAATCTGAAACCATTAGTACTGGCCCAATTTTGAATCTTGTTGATATTTTGTTGTAGTTGTCTTTCAATTGTATGCATGTGCTTTGATCGATAACATATTAGAAAGTCATCAACGTATAAGGAGCAATCCGCACCAGGAGCCAAACACTTGGTGATGCTATTGATTTTGATGTTGAAAAGTGTCACAGATAAAATATTGCCCTGGGGCACACCCATCTCTTGCTTGTGAATATCAGAAAGGGTGGAGCCCACTCGTACCTTGAATTCTCTGCCTGAGAGAAAGTTTGATATGAAAGAGGGCAGACGGCCTTTTAGACCCAGATTGTGCAGGTTATTTAGTATCCCGCACTTCCATGTCACATCATAGGCCTTTTCTAAATCAAAAAAAACTGTTACTAAATGTTCCTTCTTGATAAAAGCATCACGAATAAATGTTTCCAGTCTATCCAGATGATCATTGGTGCTACGGCCATAACAAAAGCCACTTTGGAAAAAAGATATTAAATTGTTGGTTTCCATGTACCATACAAGCCGAGAATTGATTATTCGTTCCATTGTTTTGCACACACATCTCATCAGTGCAATGAGTCGATAGTTGATAGGATCTGCACTATCTTTACCTGGTTTGGGAACTGGTATTACAGTTGCTTCTTTCCAAATGTTTGGTACATTACCAGTAATCCATAAATCATTGAAGATTTCCAGAACTGATAATGATGGTTCTGGTAGGTGTTTCAAAAACTGGTAATGTTATATCGTCAGGCCATGTGGATGTATCATGGGTCTTATTCAAAGATTCCATAAGTTCCAACAGTGAAAACGGCTGATTATAACTTTTTGAGCTATTCGATGTGAATTTAAACTGTGTCTTTTCTTTTCAAGTTTTTAATCTTCGGAAAGCTTGTGAATAATTAGATGATGAGGAATTTTTAGAGAAACTATCAACAAGTATATTAACTATGTCATGTTTGGAATTGAAATTGTTGTTATTTAGTTTCAGATGTCAGAAAGAATTGTGTTTTCCCTTTCCATTTATTTTGTGGATCGTGTCCCAAACTTTCTTTATAGAGGAACGAGAATTTAAAGTTGAAATATATTTTTTCCATGATGCTCTTTTACTTTCTTTAATCGTGCTGCAAGCTTTGGCCCAAACAACACGGTACTTAGTTAAATGTCGGATGTCGGACAATTATCAAATTTTTTCAGTGCTTCTCGGCGTTGTCTAAAAGCTTCTTTATATTCTTTGGTGAACCACGGTTTTTGGGTTCTTTTACAGTTCGGTGAGGACTTAGGAATGGATTCCTCTGCAATCTCAATTAAGACAGAAGTAAAATATCAAATAGGGTCATTGTTGTTTAGAACGGTATCCTTGTTAAGCCTAGCTGTACAAAGTGTTTCAAACTTGGTCCAGTCGGCCTTCTTTAAATTCCATTGTGGAATTGTGTCATCAGTTGTAATGTTGGTGTTCTTAAGAGAGACTGGAAAGTGGTCATTGCTGTGAAGGTCATCAGTGACCTTCCAATTATAATCCAAAATTTGCGAAGGAGAACAAATTGTCAAGTCGATGCATGTGTATGTACCCATTCCTGCGTGTAAGTATGTCAGAGATTTGGTGTTATATAGACCCAAATCGTGTCTAGAAATGAAGTCTTCTACTTTGTGGCCTCTGTCACTTATGTGATTTGATCCCAATAAAATGTTATGTGCATTAAAGTCCCCGAGTAAAACAACTGGCGCGGGTGTGTCTAAGAGTGTCTAATTCATTTGGCAGTAGGTTGGTGTTTGGTGGTATGTAAATAGAATGAAAAGTAATTACTCAATGTAGAGTGACACTTACAGCAATGGCTTGCAAATTTGTGTTTAATGGGATGATGCTATGAGGAGCTCTATTGTTCACAACAACATAAACTCCTCCTAAGGCCCTGTCAACATTCTGAAAGTAGGTGCTAAACAGGGAGTAGTTTTTAAGTGTGATGCTATCCATTTACAAATGTTTCGTGAAGGCACTGTACTGCAGGATCATATTCGTTTAAAAGCAGAAGAATATCACTGTAATTGGCTTTAAGTCCTCAACAGTTTCACTGTATGATGGTGTTCTTCATTGTAAGTTTAAAGTGGAGATTGTGGAGCTAGGTTAGAACTTTTGCGGAGACAATCTGTATGGTTATTTCTCTGGAGGAAGTACGGGGGTGATTTTTTTGGTAATAGGTCTAAGAACATGGAGCAGTTTCTTCTGCATCCATGCTCTCAATGTCTCCAAACCTATTATAGAGTTTGATGGGGTCATCTGACCCCTTTTGCTGCCTATTTCCTTGAGATCTGTTTTTATTCCTTGGTGATTTTGGTGGAAGGGTATTATTAAAAGTTGTTTGAGTTGATGCCGTGTTTGTCTGTGCTTGGTAATGGAGTGTGTTAGAGCTTGATGGTAAATCGGGTGGATCTGTTTGATTCTGAGCATCCTTTGTTGTTTTGGGATTGTTTTTCACTATATTGACGAAGGTTGGGCCAGGAAGGGATGTTTCTGCCTGTACAAGTTTTCTGGCCTCTGGATAGGGAATGTTAGATGTGTGCTTTACCCTATGTATTTCCTTCTATTTCCAGGTATCACAATCCTTGGAAATGGCATGGTGCCCCTTTCCACAGTTGACACAATGTGGAGTGGCTCTACACTCAGATTCCTGGTGAGAATGGTCTCCACATCGGCCACATATTTGGCTTTTTGAGCATCGATCTTCATGATGGCCATATTTCTGACACTTATAGCATCGAAGTGGGTTTGGTATACATCAACCTTCACTTGCAAAAACCAACTTTGACCACTCTGGGTACTGTTGGTTTGTTGAAGGTGAGTACAATGGTGTTGGTGTCTGCAGATTGTTATTATGTTTATAATACGTATTCTACGGGCTGCAGTGACACCTTCGTTTTTCATTCCTTCAATGATATCTGTGTCACTGACTCCAGCCAAGTCCCAACAGCAAATCACACCTTTGAACATACTGAGTGTTGTGTGGGCGAATGAGGTCACTGGAATATCGAAGAAAGTTTTCATTTTTTGGATATTTTCTGTTTGACCTCGTTGCTCACACTCATATAATAAAGATCACACTCAACCCGATTTAAACTTTTTAACACATTTTGGTGTGCTGATCAATCCAGTAATTGTCTTTTCAATCACAAACGGAGAGAGTGCGGCAAGCCGTTTTGAAGCATCTTTAGACTGTATAACCATGAAACGTGGAAATGACTCCACACTGCATGGTTCGTCATCCAAGTCAGATAGTGTTTTTATTTGTTTGTTTTTATTTTTATCTTTTAATTTTCCATGTTGGTTTGTTTAAAATTCAGCACCCATGCTCCCCGCCCACCATGGAGCCCAACAAGGGGACAATTTTCAAGTGCCAGGGATACACAGATGTTATACTCAGTTGGTAAAATTACCTCCTGATTGACCCATTATGCCACCACCTTCTAGGAAGTCTTCTAAGACTTGGGAAAGGGAAAGCTAAAGGAATAGACTGCAGGGGCAACAGTGGTATCAAGAGAAATACAAGGAGAAAGAGAAAGGAAGTGAGTGAGTACATAAAGACTTCCTACGGCTCAGTGTGACCAGCTGATTTGTCGAGACCCGGCCCTCCCAACCACCCATCTAGAAGAAGTAGAGGCCAAAGTAGTGTACTGCATTGGAAAGCCTCTGCTCAACTACCAGAATCCTTTCCTCCCCTGACACAGGACGCAACCCATGGCAAACAGGTTGCCTCTACTTAGTCGCCTCTTACGACACATAGTGAGGACACGTCGTGCCAATTCTACAACCACGGACTTGCAGGGGGAAACAACAGTTTCAAGACAGCTGCCTTGGCAGTCACATTAGATATCAGATAAGCATCATTTTAACTTAGAATCAACCGGACCTCATGTTATGACTCTAAGGTCTTCAAATATGCAGCAGAAAGAAGCAAAACTAACAATAATTTATTTCTCTAAGTTACAAGTGAAAATTCAAGAGACACTTAAAGTCTTGTGAATTAAAATCCAAATAAGCTTAAATGTTCTATCACAAGTTCAAAAATATAGAATGCTCCAAATGAATTCCCTGATGTACCATAATGATACTACCCAGAATGTATTTGAATGAATTCTCAACAATCCCAAAGTAGTGTTTTAGTCCAAAAAGTCATGAGCACTTTGTAATTCCAATGAATAATTTAAATAAATAATTCTTCAAGAATTATATCTGAACACAACTGCATACGCCAATCTCAGATTCCCAAAAGACCGATATGAAACAGGAATAAATAACTGTTTACCAATTCTCCTTGATATATACATCCCCACTAGACCTATGTTGCAAAAGAATGTTCTGGAAACCTTAATCAATTCATGGAAAATTCCACTCACCCTTGAACTCCAATTCTAGCAAATATCGTTTACTATTTCAAAAAATCACAAAAGTCAGGTAGACCAAATTTTATCCACAATTTCAATCCCAATCAAAGAAAAGTCAGGTATGCAAAATTAATGAAATATACACAACACACCATAAAAAGTCTTCTAGTGGAAACCCCTGTATGATATGACCATCCATGTGGAAATGGTAGCAAGATATTCAAGATGACTGCTGTGATGGCATTACTGAATATCTGAATAGCACCATGTTTATTTAGCAACAACTAGGCTAAGGGATGAACATCTGTTTAACTCATTAACCCCTGGCGCCGCGCTTATGTGGCAGGAGGTGGTAGCCTACTTCTGAGCTCTGTAGCGTCAAGGTCATGTAAGACACAATAAAGTGGGTGGTATTATAGAAAGGTAGACAGATGTAGCTTTACGATGATACCAAATAATATGGATGTTCTAGTTGCACTACAAAATACAGACGGAAAAACGTACTTTTTGGACCCGAGTTTTTTCCAACCGAAATTCCCTGAGGTCGGAATCCGATTTTGTGTCCGGATTTTAGACTTTTTGGCCTCAGATCTAAGACAGACCAATCTGAACTGCACACAGACAGGTGAACCTTAGCAAAAAGTAGGATAAGATGGGCATTTAGAATAAAGAGTGGTCTTGACACGAAAATGATGGATCCATTAAGAAAAAAAAAAAAAGAAAAAAAAAGAAAAGCAGTCCAGCTTTTACCCTTCTGCTCATGCTCAGGCGAAATAGTCAATGAAAAACGATGTTTTTAACACAACAAGGCATTAGGTTAACCTAAAATGTCTTGGAGGTCGATGTATTAGGATGTATTCAGAAATAGCCCCCAAAATGGGTTTCCAACTCGCATTTCAGGCGAAAATGACAAAAACCTCCAGGGGTTAATGAGTTAAAGTTTCATGGCAATCCTCAAAGCAGTTTATGAGCAGTAGCAATATCAAACCTGGCAAAAGTGGATAAGTGAGAAATCTTGGATCGGTGGTTCTTCACAGGGTTTTCCTAGGTTCTTACTCCACCAAATATACTGGCCACCACATCCTATCATGTGCTGACAAATGGTGTTACCCCCCCCCCCAAAGTAAGACAAATTACTGATTGGAGGGCAAACTAATACCTTTAGATCTCGGTGCACCACGCCTTGCTCATGCATGTAATCCACTGCCTCTAGCACCTGTCTGATAAGGTTACTGGCATCTTTCTCTGTATAGCTGCCTTTCTCAACAATCCTGTCAAACAATTCCCCTCCTGTCACCCTGAAATGTGATTCAAAGAACAGGTCTAAATGAAGACAAAAATTATTTTGAACACTAGTTATGCCTCACTTGCACTCCAAGCTGTGTGATGCATATGTTCTCTTAAACCTATATCACCAAATGTTAACACCCTCACCTCCGAAGAGGGCTGATACTTTTGTGTTAATCTTTGGCAAAATTAAACATGTCACATGTCACCTCATATCAATTTATCATATGGAAAAGGAATGTTTTAGATGATACAATGGGAAATCTTCAATATTAACAAAGTATCATTGTGTGCACTCCTTTCCTTTATCTTCAACTACTAATGAAACTTCTGTAAACTACTTGTATGACTGAGCTGCTTATTAAATTTCAACACTACTAGTGAAACTTCTGTAAAATACTTGTATGACTGAGTTGCTCATTAAATTTCAACACTACTAGTGAAACTTCTGTAAAATACTTGTATGACTGAGTTGCTCATTAAATTTGAACACTATTAGTGAAACTTCTGTAAAATACTTGTATGACTGAGTTGCTCATTAAATTTGAACACTACTAGTGAAACTTCTGTAAAATACTTGTATGAGTGAGTTGCTCATTAAATTTCAACACTATTAGTGAAACTTCTGTAAAATACTTGTATGACTGATTTGCTCATTAAATTTCAACACTACTAGTGAAACTTCTGTAAAATACTTGTATGACTGAGTTGCTCATTAAATTTCAACACTACTAGTGAAACTTCTGTAAAATACTTGTATGACTGAGTTGCTCATTAAACTTAACACTAGACTGCTATAGATAAAACTGAAATTATTACAAATAACAAAAAGTTCATAGTGTGTCACAAACAAACTGAAAATTAAAGGAATAAATATTCAATGCTCTGATTATTGAACTGTCTCAAAATGTGGACATCTTGTTTTCATCACAGAAAAATCTGGCATTGACATTCACCTGGCATCATACAGCAGCATCCAATGCAGAAAGCAGAGGAAGTAGGGATTCAGACTGCAAATCAAGGTATAAACAACAATACTGCACCTATCTTCAGGCTGAACCAATCAACCTTTATAAAAGTTATGTGACTCCTTGAAACCTGTACACAGAATCTTTATGGTTGCCGTTGCTGTGTCACTAGAAGAACTGTTTCTCACAATCTGCTTATGTGGATGATACAAAATACCATTTAAACCCATGTTTATAGATGCAATGCTCTCAACATTACTCTCAACAACCAAACCGTTGGATGTACAATCAATGTGTTTTGGACTTGTATTTAATTGTCTCCTTTCACAGAATATAATAACCTTGGTTATGTATAAGCTTTTCAAACCCGATAACACGAAGAAAATAGTCTGGCACTAAAACTACCTTACTGATTTAGAAGCTACTATGTACAATATTGAGACCTGTTGTCTTGATCTGATGACAATTCAAGACAGGATGAGACAGGTGTATGGCACAGAATTTAATGACATAAAATATGTCTTACACATCAGTCAGGGTTTACCTACAATTTCATACTATTTTAAAGTGCCATATTTATTAATTCTGAAACACTATGGGCAATTTATTTTCATATGAATGGAGATAGTATTGTGAAAAATAAAATTTCTTTTGGTTTAAAAAAAAGATGCAACATCATACATGTGAAAAAAGCTGGATCCACAAATTTTACAAATTTTGATCAGTAGATCAACTTCTAAACCAGCAAATTTTCTTATCTGCATAAACCTTACACGTTTTAAGGGGAATGAAAACAAAACAAGTGCATTTACATGTTTTATGGGGAATGAAAACAAAACAAGTGCATTTACACATTTTAAGGGGAATGAAAACAAAACAAGTGCATTTTTTGCTATAATATGTATTGTCTTCATACTATAATAAAACAGGAAGTTTTGAACATGAATTTTATTCAAATTCTGATAAAAAAAATGTTACAATAATTATTAATAGTAGTCAAGATATTGTCAAACAATGAAAAAGGAAGAGTTTTTTTAATCTTATAGTTTACTGCAAAGATTTTTTTATTTTATTCTAAAATCCAATAGAATTTTTAGTTGCCTTCACAAGATCCCAGTCTGGTGACCATGACAACATTCATTGTAATTATTAACCTTCACACTTGACAGGCTCTCAATAGTCCAAATTTCCCCCTGAATCATTCTGTCCTTTGCAAAGAATGGAGAATGTCCTTTCTGTATCAGCATTAGAACATTGTAATGACAGAACAACCATGCCCAGCCTGCAAAGAAGTTCTAGCATCAGTTTTACTGTTCCTGCATTTGCAAGGTTGCAGACTGCTCTCCAATACTCATCCAATCTATTTTCACACTGAGGACAAAGTTCATGACTTGGACTTAAGATGTATTTCTGAGCCACATCCTCAATGGCTTCTTTCTCTTTGTGGTTTTGATCCAAACATTTGGTGGCAAGTTTCACCACTGTAAATAAAGAAAGAAAAAAAAAAAGTTTGATTTAGACTGAGAGTAAACAATGAAAAACCACGTGTATTTATGGATAACTTATCCCACCTTTAAAATTAATTATCTCTGAAATATATTTTTAACTGATGTTATCAAGGGCTTGAACTTATTTTATGTTCATTAAAACTTCAGATAGTTTTTGAAATACAAAAGATGCATACCTCTGAAACACACAATGTAAACTTGGAACCTTTGGCACTTGCCTGCACACACTTAAACTCTTGATATCCTAGCATCACTGAACTTGCAATATTTCTTGGTGGTTTCTTAGCTCATTGTGGAAAGAGCATGTTTCAGCATTTTGACTGATCAGCAAATTGTACTCAGCTTTCTTTCCCTGACATGACTGGTGGCAGAGAAAAATTGTCTGAGGCACTCTTTGTGCTGGAGCATCAGTGTTGTTCCGGCAGATTATCAGGCCACTCGATACAACTAATAAATTTATTTTGACTTACCTTTGTATGCAGATGATAAGAATGATCCCTTTTCTTTTTAGTCATGGCATTAAATCCTTCAGAACTCTCACTTTTTCAATATTAATCCCTGACGGAACAGAACACCTGTGTGTACAGCAGCTATGTGTGTGTGGAAAGCAGCATCACCCCAAGGCAAGAGCAACATGTCATGACTGTTCCACGCATTAATCAGTTCCTGGTGATATAGGCTTTGTTATATGGTCAAGACACATTGCTCTTACCCTGGATTTATTTATTAACTACTAGCGAGCAACCTGAAAATCCACCTGAATAATAAAGCTGATGCTCCAGCACAAATCGTACCTGAGGCACTCATATGTCACCAGTCAGAAAAGAAAGGCAAAACAACTTGTTGAGCGAGCATGAACTGAACAAAAGCAGCTGTCCTTAAATACTCCTATTAAAACATCTTGAATAATACAATAACAATTAAACAAGATAAAATTATAAATACTTACTCAAGTGTGTCTGCCAAAATAATTTTTATGTTGAGTCTCTCCATTTGATCTCCCCTCTGTCAAAGGTCAGCAGATTTTTATCAAAAGATCAGAAGATATCACCAATCACATATGTTCCCTTCATTTTTACTTACAACACCTCTGAAAACATCCTGCAATTGGCCTTAAACTCCCCAAATTACAAGACAATCAATAAGCAGTTTCCTATGTATGTATATTAGCAGTTCTCTAACAATTTGTCTCTTATTACTCTGAATTACATCATTGTGCTGGTTGCTGTGGTAGTAATAATAATAATAATAATAATAATAACAATAAAGACTTTATTTAATGAGGGTAACTCAATTACTTACAAAACAGAACTAATCTACCTTGAGGCCCTCGAAGGTAATGTACAGATATATAAGCGCAATCAAATCACTATCCATCTCATACATGTATGTTCAATACATTAGTCACGTACACAGAAATTACAAACCCAGACTAGTCAACTATATATGTAAATTGTAAACACACTAACAGATGAAGTTACTGTCAGTGTTTGACTAGTTAGTCACAGTTAAACACCTGCATAATGCATACCAACATTATAAAAAAAATTGTTGCTGAATTAGGTGCATAGGCCATGTGGTATTAATTAAGATTTAGATTTCATCCATTTAATATACCCATGGTGAAAAACTGACATGCTAGAAGAGTCTTTGATTTCTTTTGGGATATTAATGGTCATACAGTATTGAAAACTGTTTACAAATAATTCTTTCTTTGGTCTTCGAATTAGGAAGTTTTTGGCTGTCATTGATCTAAGGTTTAGGGTGCTGCTGGTTTCTATACATTTAAAACTGTTTCTTAAGAAAACAGGGGCAGATTTAACATAAACTTTATACATCATTTTGGCTTTCCAAAGGTGAAGTCATTCTTGAAAAATTAGTATAATGTTTCCAGGCTGCCCATCTAGTATGATTGTACAGGGGCAGATTTAACATAAACTTTATACATCATTTTGGCTTTCCAAAGGTGAAGTCATTCTTGAAAAATTAGTATGTTTCCAGGCTGCCCATCTAGTATAATCGTACAGGGGCAGATTTAACATAAACTTTATACATCATTTTGGCTTTCCAAAGGTGAAGTCATTCTTGAAAAATTAGTATAATGTTTCCAGGCTGCCCATCTGGTATGATTGTACAGGCTCGTTTTTGCAGCCGAAATATTTTCTTATTATTAAAATCAGAAGTATTTCCCCCATATAATAGTACAAAAGTCAAAATAAGGCTGAATGTAGCACTTCTAAAAAGTGGCACAGCACTGTTTGGATTGAAATACTTTTACTTAATAGCCAAGGATAACTTTGTTTTCTTTGTAATGAGACATATATGATAAAACCAAAGTAAATTACTGTCAACAAGAAAAACAATTTTGTCCTTAAAAACCATTTTCAGTTTTTCATTATTATAAAAAGGCTCAAGTTATCTGTCCTTAATTTTGCTTTCTTTTGCTGTGTTGTTATTAATGAAACCTTTGTTTTATCTGTATTTACAACTATGTCATTTTCCTTACACCTTATTTTAAGCTTATTTAATGCAATCTGAAGATTATTTTCTAATTAGTTTTGTAGCTGCATTCATCAGACAAAGCAGTATACAGATCAGCTGATGATACTGAACTTCCTGTTCTTGGACGAAAATCATTTACAAAAATAACAAACAAAAGTGGGCTGAGTATAGATCCTTGTAGTACACCACAGTTTATTCTTTTATTTACATGTCCATGTAAAGTCACTTTCTGGAATCTGGTATTCAAGAATGAAGCATCACTATTAAAGCTGTCAAAATTTTAGAAAAATTCTAACAGGTACCCAGCAATCTAAATGATCATTTACCCAGGTATATAATCAATGGGAAAATGTATTTAATCTGAACATGAACTGATTTGTTGTACGTTCATACATGCCAAACCCAAGAGAGGTATGAGCATAATTATTACTAATATAAGTGGCAAAAAAATTTTATCTAAGCATAAAAATGCCATAATTACAGAAAACTGTATCAAAGATGTACATTTATTTTTGCTACATACATGGATCTGCAGTTAAAATTCTTGTCATAAATCAGCTAAATACTCGTGGATTACCAGTTAGTACAACAGCATAAACAAAAAATAAATTGATAACTTATTTGTGCATAACACTTTAACTAGTCTACATGTCTAACTTCCAATGAATGGTCATGAAATCCACAAATGATGAATGCTGTTTTACATCACTATCAAATTCTTGTTTCAAAATTTGTAAAATTGATTTGTCCTTTTCCTGATGCCAACATGTTTTTTAAATTTAACAAAATCCCTTGTCTCTAACAATTTTCAGTCATGTAACATACATGAGTTACATCAATAAAGCCTGTTTATCTTAATATCGGGTGCATATATGTATCACAATATAAAGAGTCTGTGACACATGGTTTCACGTTCAAGAAATCTGTCTGTTTTCTTGGAACTGCTTTATGTACAGTTACTCTCAACAGAAAATAAGGAAATTAGAGGTCTAATGATGGGTCCTGGCTGGTTTGATAAAACATATAGCAATACCATGTTTAAATTGTTTTATTTAATATTTGTTTTTGAAAAAAAAGCTTTTAATTTTCAAAAGCGATAGACTTAATCTCTAAGATGATATATGTGTAGTAGATAGCACCATTGGCAGAAATTACATGTGTGCAACATATAGCACCAAACAAATTTGTAAAATCACTGACAATATCCCACTGATGTTGTGACTGTGATAATGGAGATACCAGAGGACTACTGAATATTTATAGTTCAGTATATGAAAACTAATCACTGGTTGTCAATCTAACAGGACAACATTTTTGCTTTTCCATCATATATTATGAAATATATTGCAGGACTCTCCAAATTAATAATCATCAGCTTATAAGATTTAAGTTGACAAAATTTTTTTACATTATTTATTTGAATTTAGGCTGGGTTCATATTCATAATTTAGGTACATGAAATTTTTGTGCCCTCTGTTATATCCATCAACGGTTTTTCTCACCCATTTGATGTTTTTGGAATCATTCACAGTTTCATCACGTCATCTGATACAGTTAATTAATAACAGTTTCATTACACAATCTAACAAGTTAACAAGTTTTTTATTTCTTCTCCATTTTCTGTTATTCTTAGATTAGTCTTTACCATATGCTATTTTTTAACTAAGAAATGTGATGTCAAACCTATCACCACTCTGTGGACTGGGGAGAGTGGTGTATATATGCGATTTACAGAATGTTCTTACTCATACTGACTGCATGTGACAATTATACTCTTCTTGTCATGAAATCATCCTCGACCAATATTAAAAAGTGCTACTGAAATTAAACAGTATGTAGCAATGGACTCAAATCAAACTGGTTACCTAGAAGGCACAGACTAAGCTGGAAAAAGTAGTTCTTCAAAATCAGTTGCAACACTTGAACCATTGCTACATTAATTTAAAGCAACAATCTACTTAAATGGAACTCATTCACCAATCTGTAAATATTTATACATGTGCTATTTTCCAGTTTACAGAGCAAAATTTTAATACACAACGAATGGTTGTTTACACAGATACAACTGTGGCTAAAAAGTACACATAGATCCCTTTCATCTGCCGATCAACCCCAAAAATGTGATTTTTATGATGAAAGGCTATCATAAATGAGAAGCATAAAGACATCAAAAAATCACTGCTTGATGTAGTATATTAGTCAACTATTTTTCCAATTTCTGCCAGTATTTAAAATAAAATCCAAGATATAACATTCTGACATCAAATCAATTTATAAAATTAAAATAAAAAATGTTACAAATTTAAGTGTGATCTTTATGACTTGGATCATGAATCAGGTGAACATGTGCATTTTCCTTACAATGTTAAACATGGACATCTAAGCTTATGAGATTGGCAAAAATGTATCCAATCACTGACCTACCTATCTATATCTACCTACCAACACATATCTACCTAAATGTATCTACCTACATCTACATGTTTCTACCTACATGTACCTACCAACATGTACCTACTTATATCTACCTACCTACATGTACCTACTTACATCTACCTACCTACATGTATTCACCTGTATGTAGCCAGCTACTGTGATACTGGGCATGAAAAAATAAAACAATAAAAAAGAACAAAAAGAAATTAAATGATAAGTATCTTATAGTAGATGAATTTGCTAGGTGTCTGTTAATTATTGTATAAATTGTCATCTAAAAACTAACTAAAGTGTCATCATTAAATTCACACTATAACTGACAAAATGAAAGACTGTAATGACATTAGAGAACTTGATAAAAATGAGAAGTATTGGCACCAAAGTCATTTGTTCTAGATGGCCAGTAAACATACAACACACTAAACAAATACTAAAATATTTAGTGGACTACAGAAATTACATAAAAAGTCAAAAAGAAAACAACTATTCTTCTGAAAATCTTAATACTTACATGCAGCTAATGCAAAGCTTACTCTTTTCCAGGATGGAAAATACCCCTGACCATATAATGAAAATTAATCCTCCAATAGGGTGATGTTGAAAATCATATTAACTGCAGCCTGTGACACTGGATGATGTGCACTAGCCCTCATTCATTTTAGGAAGTAGCTCCAGAACTAGTGGTACTTCAGTGTGGGGTAGATGTTGAGAATTTGGCAGTAGCAACAAGTAAGCATTATATCATTAAACTTAGTCCCCCCCCCCCCAATTACATTTTACATAACCTGTTACTATTGCGCATAACTGAATTTGCCAGTTTGGTGGGAGGCTGATGATCCTATATAACGGTGAGGGAAAAAGGGTTCCCTTTAGGGACTGCTACTCTACTGGGTGAAAAGAATTTCCAGCAATTCAAGATAAGATCTTTTCTTCCTTTAACTGCTGAGTGTTGAAACCATCTCTGATACTCTTCAGCAATAACGCAATTTTCAAATTAGCTGCTGTGATGGACATACTGGTTGTCGAACTGGCACCATTTTCAAAGTATAACAAAGTAGACTTCATTAGAAGTCTTTTGGTCCTAATGATCATCTATTCTGGGAGAGTAGTGACAACAACATTTTCACAACACCTGTCATCGCAGCAATTTTTGATATAGGACTACTTAGGACCATTTAGATATCACAAAGAGTCTACTGGTGAAAAGCCCTTGTTGATACAGCTATCAATTTTGGGAGTAGATATAACAATATTTTCAATATAGCCACCATAGTGGCCATACTGAGCATCAGCCATTTTCATTGAGGACCAACTTGACACTGTAAGAACTCTTCTGATGAAAGCACTATGTCAGAGTGAATTTCCCTTTAGGAGGAGTAGCTAAAA
This sequence comes from Megalonaias nervosa, assembly GCA_016617855.1. Classification (NCBI taxonomy): domain Eukaryota; kingdom Metazoa; phylum Mollusca; class Bivalvia; order Unionida; family Unionidae; genus Megalonaias; species Megalonaias nervosa. Next base: position 82,960 of record JAECUM010093352.1, read on the forward strand.
CAAAATTTTCACGATGACCTTTAAGAGCTGCCAAGGAAAAATTTAAAGCCCAAACTGGGCATAAAGGTTTGTCCTGATTATCCCCAGCATGGAAGCAACTGAGAATGGAGATCTCAAGCGGGTTTGGAGCAAACAAAGGATTCAGCTGGTTCTTTTGCTAAGAAACCTGGTAGCAAAGTAGAGAATGCAATCAAATTTTCCACTGAGCCTTGGACAGTCTTTGCTCTATGGCTGGAGCATGAAGCATATGTCTCATTGACACAAGGAAAAAGAAAAATGTTTTGAGGGTAAGTTCTCTAAAGAAGTTTCTCAAAAATGATCAAAGGAGGCTTTAATGAGAGACCACAAGACACACAAGAGATTCCATCTAAGCACCGTCAAGCAAGGCACCGGTCTATGCAGCTTGAAATACCTGATCAGGTCTGCTATGGGACAGTCCTTAATGATGGATGGGCCCTTAAAAAATTTGAGTGTGTTGCATAGGGCTGCCCTACATCCCTTGATAGCAGAAACTGAGGATGTCTCTCTTCAGAAACAGTAAGAAAATCAGCCACTGCATTCACAGAGACTGCCAGGATTAATACATTTCCTACTGCAGCAATCACAAGATTCTCCACTTGGAGATTCTGTACAAAGACTGTCTCGTGGACTGAATGATACGCCTGGCTTCATGTCCCAATGGAGAGATTGTTTGAGATAAGCCAACCATGCAGTTGGAGAAGCGAGTGTACATCTACCTTCATTTGGGCCAGATTCAACTGATGGAAGCACATGTGGGACCTTTCTGGAGGAAGATCTCAAAACCAACATTAGTATCCTTGTTATATGATAGATAGTTCCAATACATCATCAATGATGCCTGACCAAAAGCCCGAAACAAGGTTTAGCCAGGAACCTATGAAACAGGAACACACTGCATGAGAAGGTGCAAGGCCCTAGGTATGCCACCCCTCATTTCTTTTACTTAGGAAAGGGGGAAGGCCTACCAACTTCCTCCCTGTGCCTTTGCAACTTGCCCTTCTTGGGTCACATCTGCTTGGACAGGGACTGCACAGCCTTGAAGAACTTTGTTGATGGATCCTGTGGGTGGTCAGGATAATTTCATTTCTTAGCCAGTTTTGACAGGCCAGGAGCAGATGCAATGGATCAGAGTTGCTGCTCTATCAAACATTGGAAGCCATGGAGAGAATGAGCCCTCTGAAGGGGTTTCCATGCAAGCAGTCTCAGACCTTGAATGTGTCCATTGCAACATCCATACGAAGGTGGAGAAGCTCTGCTGATAAAGCCATGGACATGGATAACATATGTCTAGATATTTTGGCCACTGTTTCTAACCAATATTCAAAGGCAGCTGAGGACAGTGATTCCTCCTTCAGCTGGCTGAAAAAGGCTGCCAAAAAGAGATCGGCATTGGCATGGAAGGCCATTAGAGACCTAGCCTTTTGTTCTCAGGCCTCCACTGTTTCTACTTCAGTACTAGCCACAGCGATCAAAGCTCTCAATATGTGTGTGTGTGAACTGACTGGGGGTGGGGGGCATACCACCCTTTCAGTGTCTAGCAGACCTCTTACTAAACCTTTGAGAAAATTCCTTAACCAAGTGCTGAAGCAACAATAGATCTGGATGGGAAGAAGCCCAAGAGACTCTCTTCCACCTGGAGAGAATTTTAGTGTCCTCTGAGCCTCAAGTCTTGGGGCATGGATACCCTGGAAAAAATAAACTTTATTAATCACCTTATTAAAGGACCAGATATCTTCTTCCTGTGCTATCATAATCAACATTTGGGAGAAGACAGGGGACCCAAAGGGAGAAGGTGCCACCTCAACCTGCCCTACATCAAATTCATGAGAATCTATGAGGACTGACAGGATGCCCTTATCCTTCTGCTGCATTAAAAAGGCAGGACTTTGTGACCCAATGTCTCTCTGCTGCAGGGCAGATTTGGGGGTCTTGGGAACTTGACTTGTAGCTCCTCAAATGGAGCAAATGGACTGTATCCCTAGTAAGCAGGCTCAGCAGGTGGATAGAATTGACTCTCAGCCCTCCTGAGGTGTTGGGGAAAGATCTGCCTCCATTCCTCCTTTCTGACCCCACTTCATAAGATGGCAATGTTGGCTCACTTACTGCATCATTTGCATCTCTACTATTTGGCCAAGGCCCTTAAGTCCATGGCTGCATGCAGGGGGTGATCAATCCCTTCCCTGTAGTGGAAGGCCCCACATCACAAAGGGATTTAGTGGGACCATAGGAAATGGGGGATGCTGATCCTACCCCCTTCCCTAATCTAGAATCTGTATGCCAATTCCCAATCCCAAGTTCGATTCAGTGATAGCCTGGAGGGAAATTGGGTCATAGCCTGGAGGGAAATGGGGTCTCTACTTGATCCTTACCCCTTTACTAACAGGTCTCCATTGACTGGTGACCACTTACTGGTGACTGGTCAGGCAACACTGATCCATAGCAAGACCCTTCCTCAAATCAAATAAACATGTATTATGGCTCTCCCTTTTCCAGGTGGCTTGATCCTGTTGCCAGCAATGGGTTTCGGGTACTAAAAGGGTGCTGCTCCTCCTTCTGCCAAATTATTTCCTCACCTGGGAGGGACACCACGGGACTTATGTATCTCTGATGAGATGTTTCCAATTCTACACCAGGACACAAAGTTCTCAATGAAGGAAAACTCAGAAAAATCAGAGAAAGGCCCTTTCTTCCTCCCACTGCAGGTCCATCTGGTGTTAGTGAGGTCCCAGACCTCATCTGAACAGAGACTACAAAAAAGACAACTATCTGTCCTTTTCCAATCTGTACAAGCATTTGGATTCATGTGCCCAAACCTCCCCACACTCTGTTCAGATATTGCTGCCGTAGAAAAACTATGGAAACAAAAAACATCCATACAAGAGTATTTGCATGGAACAAAGTCAATGCAATTTAACAGCAAGATCTTACCTGCCTAGGAGTCATCTAAAGTAAATGAATTAAAACAACCACAAACTGATGTTTTAGCTGCAATAAAGTCAGCAATGCTTACAACACATACTGGATTAAAAGAATGAAAACACTGATGTTACAATCAGAATAATGTCTGCAACACTTGATTCTGAGTATTGCTGAAAAATTTGCACCAAAAGACCCCCATGGTAATATGCTAACAATAAAATAATAATGCTGAGCAAAAAGAACTTCCAAGAATTCAAGAGAATTCTTCCTTTCAAATGCAGAATGTTCAAACCGTCTCTGATATTCTTCAGCGATAACAAGTTTTTATAATTAGCTGCTGTGGTGGACAAATTGGATGTCAGCTTGGCACCAATTTTCATTTAGGACAAAGCAGACATCATTAAAACTCTTTTGGTGTAAACCCAATGTCATTATGATCATGTCAACCATAATGGATATACAACTGCCACCATTTTCCTTTAGGACTTGTAACTGGGTATTGTAAGAAGTCTACTGATGAAAATCCCACACTGATGTAGGCAGCCATTTCTGGAGAAGAGTCGAGATAACAAAATTTTTTTAAGATGGCCACCATGGTGGTCATATTGAGGGTAGGTAATTTTCATTGAGGACTAACTTGACACATTAACTCTTGTGAGGAAAACACCATGTGAAAATGACTTTCCATTTAAGAGGAGTAGCAAAGACAAAATTTTCAAGATGGCCATATAATGGGCATCAAATCAGTTCCATCTGAATTTAGGATAAGCAAAACAAAGTCTTTTACTGAAAGCCTAATGCTGACAAATATTCATTTAGGAAAAAAACTGACAACAAGATTGTCGAGCTTTCTGCTGTGGCAGTCATACTGGAGCTCATACATGTATAGGCACCATTTTTAATTAGGACCAACAAGACATCATAAGAAGTCTTTTTTGGTGAAAACCCCATGTCAATATGATTTTTTAGGTGGAAATGTGATACAATGTTAACAATGGTTACCATGGCAGCCATACTGGATGTCAGATCAGCACCATTTTTGTTTAGGATCAGCTACATGTCATAAGACTTTAACCCTTGAGCTACTACAGCTGTTGTGCAGTTTCACTACTGCTGAGTGCTATCATATCAGTTACTGAGACTACTGCTGAGTGCTATCATATCAGTTACTGAGACTACTGCTGAGTGCTATCATATCAGTTACTGAGACTACCGCTGAGTGCTATCATATCAGTTACTGAGACTACTGCTGATTGCTATCATATCAGTTACTGAGACTACTGCTGAGTGCTATCATATCAGTTACTGAGACTACCGCTGAGTGCTATCATATCAGTTACTGAGATTACTGAGGCTGTTTGCTAGGCTGAATACTAGAGCATCGTCAGGGCTGACTACAGAAACTGACAATAAAAACATCGTTACATTTATATTTATTATTTCATTAGATTTTGTTGGATTTCAGTGAAACAAAAAAAACAGCTTACCTTGTATAGTGTCTGTTATTCATATATTTCCACTTTATATACTCCTACATCCCATCATACAAGAAATCCCGGTCATGTAAAGTGTTTTGAATCCCACAAAATAAATCCATTATTTACATATGTACATGTAAAAACATAAATGAAATCCACATTCTAATTACAAAGTTGAGAGTGGTACCTCTCAAAACAGTCATTATTCACACATAAATGTACTTGGCATTGTTTGCATCCTATGAAAACTTCATGTCTCCTCCCTTCCCTTACACACATCTTGTATATTCCAAGATATGCCCACATCTTCGTGATGCTGGTTTCATACCATTTCAGGTCTTGCTTTTGGTCCCCCATTTTCTTGGCATAATCGTTTGTTTCTTTCATAAGCTTTTCCACCACACATTCAGGAAAAAACTTGAGAAAAAATCTTTCTCATTGCTTAGTGGTCCAAGCTCGATTGTTGAACCAACATAAGAATCAAAATCATTGATCTCAAACATGGCGAGGTCATCACTCCATTGTGCAAGTGGGACTATGTCCTCCTCATCATCCAATTCAAAATCACTTACATCTGGTGTTGAAATGGGACTAACATCAATATCTGATCCATTTTCTAAGAATGATCCATTAAACTCTTCGATATCGCTTGCACTGAACCCTTCAAAGTCACTCATATCTGAATCGGAATCCATCTTTGTTTATCTCAACTACACGTGTTTTGTAAATTGCAGGAAAGCCCTTCCAGTGTGTCTAAATTTAACCTCTCAGCTTTCAAACTTGTATCAAAATGTTGAGTAAATAGTCCTTTCATTGGTTGTGATGATCAAAAATATGTAAACTTCTGTACTTTCAACCAATCAATGTTTAGTTAACATAGCGGTCATGTCCGCATAGATGCGTCAGTGGGGTTTCGAATACTGCTGAACTATATGCACATAAGTGACACTGGGGTAGTAAACGAGGCTTATCAACACTGCATATATGCGTCAGTGGGGTTCAGGAGCTATTTACAGGTGACGCTTAGATGCAGCAGTCATAGCTAAAGGGTTAATATAATTTTTTTCAGGATTATTTTAGATTCACTTTATAATACTGTATCTCCCACATTTTCTTTTTCAATTTTGATAATCAAATTATTTGTAAAGTTTTACAAAACTTGTTGCATTTTGCTTCTTTCTGTTAGTTTACGACCACAGTCGTAACAGTAATGTTTCATCGCAATCCTCCAAGTGGTTTAGGAGGAGATAATAAATATTAGCTATTCGACAGAAGGAATAGGGATGAATAATGGATGAAAGATGTTCAATAACAAAACACACATAAATGAAAGTAAGAACTGGTGTGAAACTTCCTTCTGAGTAAAAACTAGCGAAAGTCAAGATTACATGGATTCTGATGATTCACACAAAACAATCAATACGAGTCTGTAGACCTAAATGACAGGAATAACTAAAGCGCTACCTGTACTAGAAAGAGGAATAAATTAATTCTGAATCATGATAAATGTTACCCTGGCAACTAAGGGAAGGGAGTGGGGAGGGTGGAACATAAATGCAAGGTTATGAAGAAAAGGAAACCAAAAATTGCCAATGAAGTGCAAATGAAGAGACAAAGAGAGATAATTCTGAACAGGGATGAGACTTGATTTGAGTGTAATTTCACACTGTAAAAACAATGCATGTAATGAAAATGCTCAAATTGAGATGTATGACTCAAGAGAGAAGGCAATTTTCTTTGAAAGTATATTGCACCACTGTAATGATTGCAGCCACAAAAGAAGCATGTGGGCTAATACACATCAGCCACATCACATGTTAAACCTAGATCTTTCTCCTACCTTATTGGAGAATGAATAGCAACAGCTGAAATTATTGGGAGAACAAGAAGCAACCTCATCTACTATGAAGGCAACTCTGGGATTGGTTACTGCTTTGATTTCCTGGCATGGAAATCACATAACTTTTTTAGCACAATATAACTATAGCAGAAAATGAACCCAAGAAAACAAATTATTGAAGGTATTGCATACAATTTCAAAGACAGGGAGTATATTTGAAGGCTTTATATTTCATGTACATTTTTCAATTAAACTTTAACAATTCAGGCTTGATGGGATTGGCATGGGAGTGTCAAATAGCACACACCACCTGCCTTCTTAAAAGATCAGGTCATCATCCACTCAAGGATATGTAGACATATAAGCAATTAACACTAATTTACATTTAATGAGTGTATTGACAGTTTTAATGATTACCACATCCTTGTTCTTCTCCTTTTTGATTTCATTTTAAAGGCTACAGTAAGAGGATTATCTATGTCCACAAATATAAGTCACATTAAAAGGTAAAATAGCTTGTAGTTCTACTGGGTTTCTCAATGCCTCAGAGGCCAAAGATTAAAACTGGAATACCAACCCATTTACTATAGTACTGTATACAACAGAAATCATTTCTCATAACCACAGTATTTCAACAATTAAAACAGGAATACCAACCAATTTATTACAGTTCTAGACACAGAATAATCATTTTAGAAAAGTTCTTCAACCTGCAAGTTAGTAGAGAAAAGGATCAATTTCTAATTACCAGCAATTTGAATGACTTGAAAAAACAGGAAAACAAATTTAAAAATCCCTCATGATATCATTCAGCTACCACAATTTTAGATCTATTTTTTTGTCAGCATGAAAGCGAGGAACAGTTTGTACTTTGTTTATAACTGATATAAACCAAGATGGTCAATTTTATGGAAAGGTTTCAGAAACTTCAATGAAGCTTCACCGACGACAAGAAAATGACAGGTGTTTTGATACACACACTGTGTTAAAGTAATCTCGTGGGAAATGTTTTGCTGAATTCAATGACCTTAAAAAAACTCTTCTTTTTATTGCAATAAAATGTTTTGAGAGCATTTTAATTTTTATCACATTAATTGATACAGGTGTTTGCAGTCTCAAATAACTGGAGTTAAATGGCCAAAAATATCACAGAGTTTAACTTGAACTGATTAAACTGACATTTGAAAATGTCAAAATTGTGCACAGGAAAACACAATAATGAACTTGAATACATCTTAATTTATAAGGAGGATTGAATGGCTGGCATTTTAACAGTACATCAAAACATGAAAGGCTATATGATTATGCAGCAACTGAAGTTGGGTGTTTTGCCTTGATCTATACTCACTGTGACCTACTTGACCCAGCCTCAGCTCAGCAGGATTCAAACTGGCACCCATCTGGTCCTGAATTTTACAATGCTAGCCATGAGCAATTGTTACCAGATATTATACATGGATTATTGGTTTACAGATCCAAGGTTTTAACTTTTCTTACCCACTGTAGGGGTGGATAGATCGGTAATCCATGCACCAAAGATGGCCAAATTTTCTTTTAGACTACAACTACTCATGATAGGGATGTCTTACTGCTTATATAAGTGGTGCCATCACATGGATTCCCCCCCCCCCTTCCATTGACCCTGGAACTATGGGTCATGTTTTCAAGATTATCTCACACAGTTGGCAGCCCATATTGATACTGCTTGACAGAATAAAGTCTAATTGTTTTAGTCATATTAATTACTGTAATGCCTATTTCCTTGTTTAACTGTACCCAAGAGCAATCAGTTTTGTGCACCATTTTAGTTAGCTAAGAGAGATGGTAGCAGAAGTATGAAAAAGTTGGTTAATATATGGTTACTTTTCTTAAACAAAATGACTATGGCTAATCAAATTGCCCCAATGATCTCTGATATTGATTTGCACTTCGTTTCAAAGAAACTTCGAATAGCCATGCTCTAATCCATTTAACGACTTTTCTTTAAAGTTGAAGAATTTTTTGGAAAAGAAAACACAAATGTATATAGTAATGATATGGCGAGATCTGAAACAGACCAAGCTGTCACTGGCACTTTTATCCAAGCTTAACATTTTATTTTCAATTGGTTTATAATTAAAGTTACACTATTTATTTCTTTCATTTATTTTGCAAAAAAATCAAAACTGTACTTCGAATTTTCCAGATATGTGTACTTTCTTGCTTTAATGGCACATTAAATGGAAATGTTTAACAGCCACTGAAAAATGTGGGCTATACCATATGTTTCCAATTTTGTAGCCCATCAGACTGGCACACATATTAGTGATTAGTCCACCACACCAGCCCTCCCCCCCCCCCGCCCCCCCCCCCCCCCAATAGATGTCATCTTCTCATTATTATAAGACATCTTTATTGATCAATAAGCTGATTACAAGTGGCTTGCTTTGGGAGAATACCAACCCAGGCAGTGTACCATATTTATCAACATATGGCCAACAACTACCAGTGAACAGCCAATAATGTGTCCTATATTCAAGGCACACAACTACCTGTGAACAGCCAATAATGTGTCCTATATTCAAGGCACACAACTATCAGTGAACAGCCTATAATGTGTCCTGCATTCATGGCACACAACTACCAGTCAACAGCCTATAATGTGTCCTGCATTCATGGCACACAACTACCTGTCAACAGCCTATAATGTGTCCTATATTCATGATACACAACTACCTGTCAACAATCTATTCTGAGTTCCCTATTCATGGCATTTAGTTAATTGTGAATGGTCAATATCTAAATCTTCTTTTCATGGCACACAACTACATGGGAACAACCTATACTGAGTCCTGGTTCATGGCACACAACTACATGGGAACAACCTATACTGAGTCCTGGTTCATGGCACACAACTACATGGGAACAACCTATACTGAGTCCTGGTTCATGGCACACAACTACCTGCAAACAACATATATCTATTCAGGATCCTGTTTTCATGGCACACAACTACATGTGAATGGCTTATGCTGTGTCCTGTTTTCATTGCAAACAATCACTTGTGAACAGCCTATTCTGAGTCCTATATTTAAATGGCAGTGAACAACCTATAATGAGTGCTGTATTCATGGCACACACCCAGCTGTACTTTTTCCATAGTATACACTGGAAAAGGATGGAATACCATGGAAAAACATGAAAAACCATGGAAAACAGTGGAAAATGAAATATTTTGCAGAACTTAGCATGGAAACCCTGGACATTGTGCACGTAAAAGGCTGGATATGCCTGGAAAACAATAGACAGTTTGGACTTTGAATTTTTTCAGCATGGAAAACCCTGGAAAAGAATGGACAATTTGGACACAGAATTTGTTCAACATGGAAACCTTGGAAAACTATGGACAGTTTGGACTTAGAATTTTTGTTGGATATATTTCAGCATAGAAAACCCCCCAAAAATTAATCAATGTTCAAGATTGGCATTTAGTATTATTTTTTATTTCATGTGTTCAATTGATTAGGGTTTGCCATGCAGAAAATTCTCTAAAAACTACACTTTTGAACCTTGTTAACATTTGTACATTGTGTCGACGTGTATGGTGATGATAATGCTAAGCCTGCCAACTATTTGTTTCTTTGTAAGTACATTAAATGTTTAGAAGCAAACAGACAAGTTATTTCCTTTTATGCAGATTTGAATTTCCAATCATTTTCTAAGCTTATATGAAAAGCTAGCTTATTCTCAATTAGACAAAGTTGGCTTTTCTGGTTGTGCACACTGAACCCCCTCCCCCCTCCCACTGGGACCTCAAAAAACACTTTTTGAGTCTCAACACCAACTCATCCTCCTGATGCACACACTGTCTGAAATTAGGACAGGTATGAGATGCAAGACCTTTGGATGAATGTGGTTCTCAAGTTTCATGGCAATCCTCCAAGGAGTTTAGGAGAAGATGCAATAACAAACTTGTATTAATGTACTGATGGCTGTCAGACAACAGACAACAATCAAGGACAATGGATGATGAACTACTAACAGGCAACAGGCCATCCCATAAACCCTTCTTGTATATGACCAGTTGAGCGAAACCAAAGGACCAAAATCTAATATGATAATATGATACTTATGGTTCATCTGTGTTAATTGTCAGGATATGATACTTATGGTTCACCTGTGTTAATTGTCAGGATATGATATTATGGTTCATCTGTGTTAATTGTCAGGATATGATATTATGGTTCATCTGTGTTAATTGTCAGGATATGATATTATGGTTCATCTGTGTTAATTGTCAGGATATGATACTTATGGTTCATCTGTGTTAATTGTCAGGATATGATATTATGGTTCATCTTTATTAACTGTCAGATAAATTTAGCGGCATAGCAGAGGGATCCAAGTTAAAATAAATCTGAAAGCTCTGTGATCTTAGTTTTATTCTTGTCAAACATACTGACAGTCAAAGTGTATGACTTCTGAACTTCAGCCTGATTTTCTTGCATAGCAGTTTTGAGAACACAGCCGTGGTTCATTCAGGAGCAAATTTAAAGATATGGAAGGGTTTGCTGTAGTTTTTCAAGGGCTTGCTTCAATTAAAATATCCACTTGTCAAGTTTAATTCTGAAACCTCTTTTACTGTATTTGTGTTGAGTCCATCTTCCAAGTTATAAAATAAAATATGACAATTTTAATTCCTTAAGTATAAACATCAAATATATACATAAATTACACTATCAACTGTCACTAATTTTTCAGCTGCATGTGCACATGGCCAATCATTGTTTACTAATGTCAAAGCCATGTTCACTTCTTCAGGGATTCCACCATAATTTTTCTTCCAGATTATTCTTGGGTATTTTCTTCAGATGTTTCTTAAGATAGCTAGATTGAATGGCAAATGTTAGTTGTCCTGCGGCTTCTGCCATCTCACGGAGGCTGTTAGCTTTAACTGTGATTACTTGAAAGGTCCAAAAATGGGTTCTGATTCACCAACTGCATCAGGTGGGGATAGAAGGGATTTGTAGCTGACTGATAACATTTGACTAAGAATCTGTCTTCAAAAAACTGATGACTGGAGTCTTTAACTTCACATATGAGAGGATATGTAATACTCCCCCATTTTCCCCCAAAAATCTATTTTTGAGAAGTTGGAGTGAAAATGTATTTCAGACTGGCCATAAAACATGGGACAATACTGAATATATCCAAATAAATGAAAGATTAAACTTATTAATATTCCACCAAGGGCATTTCAAGGACTCTTGCTACTTTTTCCGATTTTCAGCCAAACTTTTTTATTTAAGGGTCAGCTCCATTTTTTTTCCCCAACCACTGATTACAGCACCATATTTTTGTATGTAGAACACACATTCTTTAATAACTATTTTTCTTATGTTTTAGGAGATGTTTCACATTTTATGGTAGAATAAAACGCATTCTGGTCAATCTGACATGAAGATCACGGCACTAATGCTGCCTATGCACATCATATCCATGTGAAATACAAAATTTGCTGCACTGCACCTATATTTTTATGTCTTATTTAAGAAATAACTTGCCTTCTAAGCATAAAAGTCTAATCAACATATTACATAATTACAATAACCCGTATTCCAAATGTATGTTTCTTTAAAGGAGCTATTTAATGTTCTTGTCAAAAATGGACAAATCCTTTATTTCGGACTGAATGGCCGATATGTCTAAATTAAAATAATATAAATGTACTTTAAACATAGATGGTCGTGGTTGTATTATATACAAATATAGAGACACACTGTACATCTACAGAATATATCGGTCATTACTAAGAACAATCTTATGTAAAATATTTAAAGATACAATTCTAATGACACATATCAGATAACCTTTATTATCACTAAAAACACATACTTTCTCATTGATTCTTCAAAACCAACACAATGTAGCTCACAAACATGCCAGAGGCACTGTTCCATCTTGCAAGGCTATATAGTAAATGAAGACCACTGTTATAACCAAAAACTGATTTTCTTTTTATACATTCACTGAAATCTGTCCACAGAGGTGTGCAAATTGTGTAGCAATAAGATTTGAAATCTTGTTTTTTAAAGTCTGTATGTCTCATTATAGCTTCATCGTCTGAAAGACTAGATTTCATAATGTGACTCAACAAGCCTAACTAATGACATATGCAAGATCAGAACAACCGTTTTGAAGAAAACAGGGAGGAGATGGTAATTTGAAAGAAGCTGATAGACTGGATTTTATAATGTGACTCAACAAGTCTAACAACTGACATATGCAAGATCAGAACCATTAAGAAGAAAACAGTGAAGAGATGGTAATTTGAAAGAAGTTGATTGAAAAAACATGCATACTGATTTTTGTGTATTATACATATTCTCAAATGTGTAATGTCCACATATCTTTATTAATTTCTTTAAACATGCAATAGAAGAACTCAACCATGGCATGTCTTCTGCAAACTAAAAATGTTCAGAAATATAGGATTTGGTGTCAAATGTAGCCCCCACTGTACCTCACTCCATTGGTTTCTTGAAACGAATTGGATACTGCCCTTCCCCTGCACATCATATAACTGTTTCCCATACCAGTTAACTAGACTATGAACTATGTACAGAATACATTGGGCATTTGATTGTCAAACAACTTGTCTTCTGAAGATGCAGTATATTTTTAATTAATTTGGCATTATGTACTTGTGAAAAACAAAGATGACCAAGTTTGTTCTCATAAACACTGTATTGTACTACAGAGTCTCAGCTTGGACTGACTTTAGAATGTCCATTGAATATTTTCTATATCCTTCAATACAACTGACATGTTCACATAATTGTATGATCAGGTGAAAACTTAGATGGATCCAATGCACAATAGTTTGGTATGTCATTTGGGACTGTGGACAGGAAAAGATGTATCTTTAATAATAATCACAGATTTATCAGTACACTTCCACTTTATCATTCTCTTGTCTGTTTGTGTAACTGAAAATAAGGACTGCTTTGCCGCCTTGATATCACTGTCACAATATCCACACAATGTTTTACAATATGATCATATGCCATACTTTACTCTGTACAAACAAAGCAGTTCACTCATAATTATTGAGGGGCTATCAATGAACAACTGATATAGCTAATCTCTCACTATATTTTTAGGATTTCCTGACACCCTATAAAATCTTTTCAGCTCACGTATCTTGTACAGAAATACCGTACCACTAGTAGAGGTACTTTAGCACAAAGCATTATAGTGATACCATTTTGATAACAGAATTCAAACTAATAACATATTTACAATGTTTATATATATTATACACACTTTAGCCAACATGTCAAACTTTCCACTGTTATGTATATTTAATTTGTGTTGATTGCTGGCTTTTTTCTCCATGAAAATATGTCATGAATAACTGCATTTTGTAAATGACCTTTGTCCAAAATTAAGTTCATGGTGTACCTAACTAGTGACACTGATTTTGCAAACAACATAATATATAGCTAATATTTCTCTGTGAGTATAGACTAAATATTAGGCATCATTAGCAATGGAGGTAAAAATGTTTATCTTAATATAAGTCTAGGACATAGGCATTCCTTCATGAATAAACCTGGTGTGCCTGATGTGTGCCATGTTCTTTATTGTGATTTCAGTAATAGATCTTATCTAGCTGACAACTTAGAATGTTCTAGAAATGAACTTTTGACCCTGATCCTGGTTCTATTATTGTGTCTTAGTTTTTATATAATGTTGTTTTCTTGAAAAATTAATTCTTGCCTTAACATCTCGAAGCAGAATCAGCCCTATTGTTGTGTTCAGATTTTCATTTGGGTGAAATTATTTATTCAAATTATTATTCATTGGAAATACAAAGTGCTTATCTACAATATTCTTGAACAGAAACATTAATTTGGAACTATAGTAAATTCAGACAAGGACATTTTTTGGATTATATTGTTTTGATACATCAAACAACTTTCAGTACATTGCCACAATCCAAGCGATTGGCACATTACCAAATTCTGGACTGCAAGCACATCAACACATCCAATATAGGAAATTATTTGGAAAACCACTGGAATTCAACTGGAACTCCATACATTTGAACTTGTGACAGAACTTTCATAACTAAAAGTTGAGATTTAATTCACAATACTAAAGTTCTTTTTAAATTTTCACTTTGTATTCTAGGGAAATAAATTATTTGTTGAATCTTACAATACTTATTGGTTTCCGCTCTATTCTGTTACTTACTTTATGACCATTGAACTGCAACACTACTGTGATTACCGGTAGTCATACACTACAACATGATGTCCTAAACGTAAGTGCTGTATTCCATTTGCTTATATATTCTTTTAAATTTCTTGAGCACCCTTGATTTTGTCCCTTTTTGATCTTACATGTTTTCAAACTAAAAAAGATCCCTCGCCTTTACCATTTTTCACAGTCATTTAAAATTTATGAGTTCTATTGATGAAGAGTGCTTTGCAAGACATCTTGTATCATTATTTAGGGTATAGACTGACTTTAACCAATTCTCTTTCTTAACATCACTGATTGAATAAATATGTTTTCAAACAAAACACAAGAGGTTAATCATAAACAGCTGCTATAAAAGAGCAGTAGGAAAGAACATGTACAATATGTATACTCCACATGAAACAAACAAGCACTACATGAAAATTTTTATTTAAAGAATTTTCTCACACATAAATAATGGCTGAGAATAATATGGATTTTAAAAAATGAAAAACATGGGTTTTTGTTGCTGTATTTTGTTTAGATCAATATACCTAAAAGTGTGATCAATATGCAGGCGAGTGTAAGATGTAATGTGAACACAACTGCATTGATTATACAAAAATTACAATGGCTGGCAGGTATGCCACAGTTCTGAAAATCTGATGGCTGCTATAAAAGAATGAAACCAAAGTCTGATTCTGAATGTAATACATGTATGTATTGAAAGTAAAATCGTTTTAGCCCTCTCAACGTATTAGTTCATGACTAGAAATTGTTTAGATAGGGTGGCAGAGTAGTGCGAATAAAGTGATACCTTAGAGAAATAATTATTTCAAAAATCTGGTTATCTGCTGCTGGTCTCTGGCACTATAAGCCGATAGAGTTACCTGCTGGTCTGTGGCACTCTGCCACAGAAAAAAAAAAAAAAAAATGTCAGTGCCAGAGGAAGTGACTTCACAGTCTGACAGTCATCTGTTCACCATTTTTGAGTAAAAAACATTCCAAAGTTTGTTCCAATTTGAATATTTTTCCTTCTGCTTAAAAAGTTTATTTCATGCCCAAAAATTCGAAGGCCTTGATATTTCGAATAATGAAAGTGTTTTACCTATAAAAAGTTAAAGAACACACACATTATCTGCTTTCCATCACAGAATAAGAAAATGGCTACATGATACATCTGTATAATTAACAGGTACATTCTTTCACTCCTCCACATTTTCTTACTTTTTAATTTTCCACACAATAACCACCGTTATATTTTCTTTTCCATTTCCTTCCATTTTTCTTTTCACGAAAATTATATTTCAAATAACTGCAATACTTCAGCTCTGTACAGCAACCTGTCAATACTTGCACATATTTAAGGGCAATGAAAGGAATTTTGCTGGCAAACTAACTGGGTTATTTGTTGAAAATAAGGACAACATTATTATTATTATTTCTAACCTAGAGTTTCTGCTACGGCAGACAATCCAACAAAGTCAATCCTTGAGACAATCCAACAAAATCGATACTAGAAACAATCCAACAAAGTCAATCCTACAGACAATCCAACAAAGTCAATACTACAGACAATCCAACAAAGTCAATATTACAGACAATCCAACAAAGTCAATCCTACAGACAATCCAACAAAGTCAATACTACAGACAATCAAAGTCATTATTACAGTCAATCCAACAAAGTCAAAACTACAAAAAATTCAACAAAGTCAATCCTACAGACAATCCAACAAAGTCAATACTACAGACGATCCAACAAAGTCAATAATACAAACAATCCAACAAAGTCAATATTACAGACAATCCAAAAAAGTTAATCCTGCAGACAATCCAACAAAGTCAATATTACAGAAAATACAACAAAGTCAGTACTACATACAATCCAGCAAAGTCAATGCTAGAGACAATCCAGCAAAGTCAAAACTACAAACAAATCAACAA
>JAECUM010093353.1:0-20428 GCA_016617855.1 Megalonaias nervosa
TATTCCACCTATAAGTTTCACACTTTATATTGATATTTACTCAATCTGGGCAATAACACTGAAGGCGATCACCCTCTAGATAACGATAACCAAATTTCCACTACAACCCACCCCCAACAAGTGGGGGCATATGTAATAGTCACTGTCAAGGTAAGTCTAATAAGAAACTAATTGTTAATGCACATTAAGTTTAATTCAAGACTGCATATCTTTAACAAAGGCTCAGGTCATTGTGACCCATTGGTCAATAATCTCCAGATAGGACTATTAAACACAGGGCCAATGTATAATGTGCAATTGGTAGAGTTGGGTTTGAAGCTTATCTTGGAACTGATGTTACCGTCAGTTCTATTTGTTTTATGCCAAGATCACAGAGTATAAATGTTCTAATGCTAATGTCCCATGACTGTTTCTGCTAATTAGGGACCCACATTGAGATGCAGTAATCACCTTTTCCCTCTGGTTGTCCCTCTATTCTTCCATTAACACTTCTTATAACCAGCTTAGCTCTGCAATCCTTACACATAATTCAGTGCCATTGTGTAGGTGAAAAGCCTATTACTTGTAGATGTTCCTTGACCTTTTATCTTTTTATGTCCAATTTTGATGGAGTTATTGCCCTTTTTCATCAATATTACAGCTCCACTAAAGTAGAACTTGTAACTAATATAGTTCAGGAACCATTCATCATGCAAATGTTCTGAAACAGCTTTGTGTGTACTGCCTTAAAAGCCATGTCTAATAAACGTAGATGTCTTATAAACCTAGATGTCTTATAAACCATGTCTTATAAACCTAGATGTCTCATAAACCTACCTGTATTATAAACCTGGATGTCTTATAAGCCTAGATGTCTCATAAACCTAGACGTCTCATAAACCTAAATGTCTCAAACCTGGATGTCTTATAAACCTCCATGTCTCTTAAACCTAGATGTTTCATAAACCTACATGTGTTATAAACCTAGATGTCTCATAAACCTAGATGTCTTATAAACCTAGATGCTTTATAAACCTAGAAGTCTTATAAACCTAGGTACCTTATAAACATAGATGTCTAATAAACCAAGATGTCTCATAAACCTAGATGCCGTATAAACCTAGATATGTCAAAAACCTAGATGCCTTATAAACATAGATGTCTCATAAACCAAGATGTCTCATAAACCTAGATGTCTCATAAACCTAGATGTTTCATAAACCAAGATGTCTCATAAATCTAGATGTCTCATAAACCAAGATGTCTCATAAACCTGGATGTCTCATAAACCAAGATGTCTTATAAACCTAGATGTCTCATAAACCTAGATGTCTTATAAACCTAGATGTCTCATAAACCTAGATGTCTCATAAACCAAGATGTCTTATAAACCAAGATATCTCATAAACCTAGACGTCTCATAAACCTAGATGCCTCATAAACCTAGATGTCTTATAAACCTAGATGTCTTATAAACATAGATATCTCATAAACCTAGATGTCTTATAAACCTAGATGTCTCATAAACCTAGATGTCTTATAAACCTAGATGTCTTATAAACCTAGATGTCTTATAAACCTAGATGTCTCATAAACCTAGAAGTCTTATAAACCTAGATGTCTCATAAACCTAGATGTCTCATAAACCTAGATGTCTCATAAACCTAGATATCTCATAAACCTAGATGTCTCATAAACATAGATGTCTTATAAACCAAGATGTCTTATAAACAAAGATGAATCATAAACCAAGATGTCTTATAAACATAGATATCTCATAAACCTAGATGTCTTATAAACCTAGATGTCTTATAAACCTAGATGTCTCATAAATCAGATGTCTCATAAACCTAGATGTCTTGTAAACCTAGATGTCTCATAAACCTAGATGTCTCATAAACCTAGATATCTCATAAACCAAGATGTCTCATAAACATAGATGTCTTATAAACCAAGATGTCTTATAAACATAGATGTATCATAAACCAAGATGTCTTATAAACATAGATATCTCATAAACCTAGATGTCTTATAAACCTGGATGTCTTATAAACCAAGATGTCTTCTAAACCTAGATGTTTCATAAACCTAGATATCTTATAAACCAAGATGTCTCATAAACCTACATGTCTTATAAACCAAGATGTCTTATAAGCCATGTCTAATAAACTTAGATGTCTTATAAACCTAGATGTCTTATAAACCATGTCTTATAAACCTAGATGTCTCATAAACCTACCTGTCTTATAAATCTGGATGTCTTATAAGCCTAGATGTGTCATAAACCTAGATGTCATATAAACCTAAATGTCTCAAACCTGGATGTCCTAAAAATTTCGATGTCTCTTAAACCTAGATCTTTCATAAACCTACATGTGTTAAAAACCTAGATGTCTCACAAACCTAGATGTCTTATAAACCTAGATGCTTTATAACCGTAGATGTCTTATAAACCACGATTCCTTAAAAACATAGATCTCTCATAAACCAAGACGTCTCATAAACCTAGATGCTTTATATACCAAGATATGTCAAAAACCTACATACCTTATAAACATAGATGTCTCATAAACCAACATGTCTCATAAACCTGCACGTCTCATAAACCTAGATGTCTCATAAACCAAGATCTCTCATAAACCTAGATGTCTCATAAACCGAGATTTCTCATAAACCTAGATGTCTCATAAACCAAGATGTCTCATAAACCTGAATGTCGCATAAACCAAGATGTCTTATAAACCTAGATGTCTCATCAACCTAGATGTCTTATCAACCTAGATGTCTCATAAACCTAGATGTCTCACAAACCTAGATGTCTTATAAACCAAGATATCTCATAAACCTAGATGTCTCATAAACCTAGACGCCTCATAAACCTAGATGTCTAATAAACCTAGATGTCTTATAAACCTAGATATCTCATAAACCTAGATGTCTTATAAACCTAGAAGTCTCATAAACCTAGATGTCTCATAAACCTACCTGTCTTATAAACCTGGATGTCTTATAAGCCTAGATCTTTCATAAACCTAGATGTCTTATAAACCTAAATGTCTCAAACCTGGATGTCTTATAAACTTCGATGTCTCTTAAACCTAGATGTTTCGTAAACCTACATGTGTCATAAACCGAGATGTCTCATAAACCTAGATGTCTCATAAACCTAGATGTCTTATAACCTAGACCCTTTATAAACCTAGATGTCCTATAAACCTCGATACCTTATAAACATAGATGTCTCATAAACCAAGATGTCTCATAAACCTACATGCTTTATAAACCTAGATATGTCAAAAAATTAGATGCCTTATAAATCTCGATGTCTCATAAAGCAAGATGCCTCAAAAACCTAGATGTCTCATAAACCAAGATGCCTCATAAACCAAGATGTCCCATAAACCTAGATGTCTCATAAACCAAGATGTCTCATAAACCTACATGTCTCATAAAGCAAGATGTCTCATAAACCTGGATGTCTCATAAACCAAGATGTGTTATACACCTAGATGTCTCATAAACCTAGATGTCTTATAAACCTAGATGTCTCATAAACCTAGATGTCTCATAAACCTAGATGACTTATAAACCAAGATATTTCATAAACCTAGATATCTCAAAAAAACAAAGGTGCCTCATAAACCTCGATGGCTTATAAACTTAGATGTCTTATAAACATAGATATCTCATAAACCTAGATCTCTTATAAACCTAGATGTCTCATAAACCTAGATGTCTTATAAACCTAGATGTCTCATAAACCTAGCTGTCTCATAAACCTAGATATCTCATAAACCTAGATGTCTCAGAAACCTAGATGTCTTATAAACGAAGATGTCTTATAAACCTAGATCTCTTCTAAACAATGTCTAATAAACTTAGATGTCTTATAAACCTAGATGTCTTATAAACCATGTCTTATAAACCTAGATGTCTCATAAACCTAGCTGTCTTATAAACCTGGATGTCTTATAAGTCTAGATGTCTCATAAACCTAGATGTCTTATCAACGTAAATGACTCAAACCTGCATGTCTTATAAACCTCGATGTCTCATAAACCTAGATGTTTCATAAACCTACATCTGTTATAACCCTAGATGTCTCATAAACCTAGATGGTTTATAAACCTAGACGTCTTATAAACCTAGATGCTTTACAAACCTAGATGTGTCATAAACCTAGATGCCTTATAAACATAGATGTCTGATAAACCAAGATGTCTCATAAACCTAGATGTCTCATAAACCTAAATGTCTGATAAACAAAGATGTCTCATAAATCTAGATGTCTCATAAACGAAGATGTCTTATAAACCTATATGTCTCATAAACCTAGATGTCTCATAAACCTCGATGTCTTATAAACATAGATATCTCATAAACCTAAATCTCTTATAAACCTAAATGTCTCATGAACCTAGATGTCTTATAAACCTAATTGACTTATAAACCTAGATATGTCATAAAGCTAGATGTCTCATAAACCTAGATATCTCATGAACCTAGATGTCTTCCAAACCTAGATGACACATAAACCTAGATGTCTTATAAACATAGATAACTCATAAACCTAGATGTCTCATAAACCTAGATATCTCATATACCTAGATGTCTCATTAACCTAGATGTCTTGTAAACATAGATGTCTCATAAACCTAGATGTCTTTTAAACCTAGATGTCTTATAAACCTAGATGTCTCATAAACCTGGATGTAATATAAACCTAGATGTCTCATAAACCTAGATGTCTTATACACCAAGATGGCTTAAAAACCTAGGTGTCTCATAAACATAGATGTCTCATAAACCTAGATGTCTTATAAACATAGATATCTCATAAACCTAAATGTCTTATAAACGTAGATGTCTTATAAACCTATATGTCTCATAAACCTAGTTGTCTTATAAACCTAGATGTCTTATAAACCAATATGTCTCATGAACCAAGATGTCTCATAAACCTAGAGGTCTCATAAACCTATATGTCTCATAAACCTAGATATCTCATCAACCTAGCTGTCTCATTAACCTGGATGTCTTATAAACATAGATAACTCATAAACCTAGATCTCTCATAAACCTAGATATCTCATATACCTAGATGTCACATAAACCTAGATGTCTTATAAACATAGATGTCTCATAAACCTAGATATGTCATAAACCTAGATGTCTCATAAACCATGGTATGTTAAAAATCTAGATGTCTTATAAACATAGATATCTCATAAACATAGATGTCTTATAAACATAGATATCTCATGAACCTAGAGGCCTTATAAACCAAGATGTCTTATAAACCTAGATGTCTTATAAACCTAGATGTCTTATAAACCTAGATTTCTCATATACCTAGATGTCTTATAAACCTAGATGTCTCATAAACCTAAATGTCTCCTAAACCAAGATGTCTCATAACCTAGATGTCTTATAAACCTTGATCTCTCATAAACCTAGATGTCTCATAAACCAAGATGTCTCATAAACCTAGATGTCTTATAAACCTAGATGTCTCATAAACCTAGATGTCTCATAAACCTAGATATCTCATAAACCTAGATGTCTCATAAACCTAGATGTCTTATAAACATAGATGTCTCATAAACCTAGATGTCTTTTAAACCTAGATGTCTTATAAACCTAGATATCTCATAAACCTAGATGTCTGATAAACCAAGGTATGTTATAAACCTAGATGTCTTGTAAACATAGATGTCTCATAAACCTAGATGTCTTATAAAAATAGATATCTCATAAACGTAGATGTCTTATAAACCTAGATGTCTTATAAACCTAGATGTGTGATAGACCTAGATGTGTTATAAACCTAGATGTCTCATAAACCTATATGTCACAAAAACCTAGATATCTCATAAACCTAGATGTCTTATAAACCTAGATATCTCATAAACCTAAATGTCTCATAAACCTAGATGTCTTATCAACCTAGATGTCTCATAAACCTAGATGTCTTATAAACCAAGATGTCTTAAAAACCTAGGTGTCTCACAAACCTAGATGTCTTATAAACCTAGATGTCTTTTAAACATAGATATCTCATAAACCTAGATATCTCATAAACCTAGATGTCTTATAAACATAGATATCTCATAAACCTAAATGTCTTATAAACCAAGATGTCTTATAAACCTAGATGTCTCATAAACCTAGTTGTCTTATAAACCTAGATGACCTATGAACCTAGATGTCTTATAAACCAAGATGTCTTACAAACGTAGATGTCCTATAAATCTAGATGTCTGGTAAACCTAGATGTCTTATAAACATAGATGTCTCATAAACCTAGATGTCTTATAAACCTACATGTCTTATAAACCTGGATGTCTCATAAACCTAGATGTCTCATAAACCTAGATGTCTTATAAATATCTCATAAACCTAGATTTCTTATAAACATAGATATCTCATGAACCTAGAGGTCTTATAAACCAAGATGTCTTATAAACCAAGATGTCTTCTAAACCTAGATGTCTCATAAACCTAGATGTCTTATAAACCTAGAAGTCTCATAAACCTAGATGTCTCATAAACATAGATGTCTCATAAACCAAGATGTCTTATAAACCTAGATGTCTCATAAACCTAAATGTCTCATAAACCAAGATGTCTCATAAACCCAGATGTCTTATAAACCTAGATGTCTCGTAAACCTAGATGTCTCATAAAACTAGATGTCTTATAAACCTAGATGTCTCATAAACCTCTATGTCTCATAAACCTAGATATCTCATAAACCTAGATGACTCATAAACCTAGATGTCTTATAAACCTAGATGTCTTATAAACATCGATATCTCATAAACCTAGATGTCTTATAAACATAGATATCTCATAAACCTAGATGTCTTATAAACCTAGATCTCTTATAAACCTAGATGTGTGATAGACGTAGATGTCTTATAAACCTAGGTGTCTCATTAACCTATATGTCACAGAAACCTAGATATCCCATAAACCTAGATGTCTTATAAACATAGATATCACATAAACCTAGATGTCTTATAAACCTAGATATCTCATAAACCTAAATGTCTCATAAACCTTGATGTCTAATAAACCTAGATGTCTCATCAACCTAGATGTCTTATAAACCAAGATGTCTTAAAAACGTAGGTGTCTCATAAACCTAGATGCCTTAAAAACCTAGATGTCTTACAAACATAGATATCTCAAAAACCTGGATGTCTTATAGACATAGATATCTCATAAACCTAAATGTCTTATAAACCAAGATGTCTTGTAAACCTAGATGTCTCATAAACCTAGATGTCTTATAAACCTAGATGTCTCATAAACCAAGATGTCTCATAAACCTAGATGTCTTATAAAACTAGATGTCTCATGAACCTAGATGTCTTATAAACCTAGATATCCCATAAACCTATATGTCTGAAAAACCTAGAGATCTCATAAACCTAGATGTCTCATAAACCTGGATGTCTTATCAACATAGATAACTCATAAACCTAGATGTCTCATAAACCTAGATATCTCATATACCTAGATGTCTCATTAACCTAGACGTCCTGTAAACATAGATGTCTCATAAACCTAGATAACTTTTAAACCTAGATGTCTCATAAACCTAGATGTCTTATACACCAAGATGTCTTAAAAACCTAGGTGTCTCATAAACCTAGATGTCTTATAAACGTAGATGTCTTATAAACATAGATATCTCATAAACCTAGATGTCTTATAAACATAGATATCTCATAAACCTGAATCTCTTATAAACGTAGATGTCTTATAAACCTTTATGTCTCATAAACCTAGTTGTCTTATAAACCTAGATGTCTTATACACCTAGATGTCTTATAAACCAAGATGTCTTATAAACCTAGATGTCTTATAAACCTAGATGTCTCATAAACCTAGATGTCTTATAAACATAGATGTCTCATAAACCTAGATGTCTTATAAACCTAGATGTCTTATGAACCAAGATGTCTCATGAATCTAGATGCCTCATAAACCTAAATGCCTTATAAACCTAGATCTCTCATAAACATAGATGTCTCATAAACCATGATGTCTCATAAACCTAGATGTCTTATAAGCCTAGATGTCCCATCAACCTCTATGTCTCATGAACCTAGATGTCTTATAAACCTAGATGAATAATAAACCTAGATGTCTCATAAACCAAGATGTCTCATAAACCTAGATGTCTCATAAACCTAGATGTCTTAAAAACCTAGATATCCCATAAACCTATATGTCTCAAAAACCTAGATATCTCATAAACCTGGATGTCTCATAAACCTAGATGTCTTATAAACATACATAACTCATAAACCTAGATGTCTCATGAACCCAGATATCTCATATACCTAGATGTCCCATTAACCTAGATGTCTTGTAAACATAGATGTCTCATAAACCTAGATGTCTTTTAAATGTAGATGTCGTATAAACCTAGATGTCTCATAAACCAAGGTATGTTATAAACCTAGATGTTTTATAAACATAGCTATCTCATAAACCTAGATGTCATTTAAACATAGATATCTCATAAACCTAGATGTCTTATAAACCTAGATGTCTTATAAACGTAGATGTCTCATAGACCTAGATGTCTTATAAACCTAGATGTCTCATAAACCTATATGTCTGAAAAACCGAGATATCTCATAAACCTAGACGTCTTATAAACATAGATATCTCATAAACCTAGATGTCTTATAAACCTAGATATCTCATAAACCTAAATGTCTCATAAACCTATATGTCTTATAAACATAGATGTCTCATAAAACTAGATGTCTTATAAACCAAGATGTCTTAAAAACCTAGATGTCTCATAAACCTAGATGTCTTATAAACCTGTATATCTGATAAACCTAGATGTCTCATAAACCAAGATGTGCTATAAACCTAGACGTCTTAAAAACCTAGATATCTCATAAACCTAGATGTCTTATAAACATAGATATCTCATAAACCTAAATGTCTTATAAACCAAGATATCTTATAAACCTAGACGTCTCATAAACCTAGATGTCTTATAAACCTAGATGTCCTATAAACCTAGATGTCTTATAAACCAAGATGTCTTATAAACGTAGATGTCTTATGAACCTAGATGTCGCATAAACCTAGATGTCTTATAAACCTAGATGTCTTATGAAGCAAGATGTCTCATGAATCTAGATGTCTCATAAACCTAAATGTCTTATAAACCTAGATGTCTTATAAACCTAGATGTCTCATAAACCTAGATGTCTCATAAACCTAGATATCTCATAAACCTGGATGTCTTATAAACATAGATGTCTTATAAACCTAGATGTCTTATAAATATAGATATCTCACAAACCTAGATTTCTTATAAACATAGATATCTCATGAACCTAGAGGTCTTATAAACCAAGATGTCTTATAAACCAAGATGTCTCATAAACCTAGATGTCTTATAAACCTAGATGTCTGATAAACCTAGATGTCTTATAAACATAGATGTCTCATAAACCAAGATGTCTTATAAACCTAGATGTCTCATAAACCTAAAGGTCTCATAAACCAAGATGTCTCATAAACCTAGATGTCTCATAAACCTAGATGTCTCATAAACCTATATGTCTCATAAACCAAGATGTCTCAAAAACCTAGATGTCTCATAAACCTAGAGGTCTCATAAACCTATATGTCTCATAAACCTAGATGTCTCATAAACCTAGATGTCTCATAAACCTAAATGTCTCATAAACCAAGATGTCTCATAAAAATAGATGGCTCATAAACCAAGATGTCTCATAAACCTATATGTCTCATAAACCTAGATATCTGATAAACCTAGATGTCTCATTAACCTGAATGTCTTATAAACATAGATAACTCATAAACCTATTTGTCTCATAAACCTAGATATCTCATATACCTAGATGTCTCATAAACGTAGATGTCTTATAAACATAGATGTCTCATAAACCTAGATGTCTTTTAAACCTAGATGTCTTATAAACTTAGATATCTCATAAACCTAGATGTCTCAAATACCAAGGTATGTTGTAAACCTAGATGTCTTATAAACATAGATATCTCATAAACCTAGATGTCTTATAAACATAGATATCTCATGAACCTAGAGGTCTTATAAACCAAGATGTCTTATAAACCTAGATGTCTTATAAACCTAGATGCCTTATAAACCTAGATTTCTCATATAACTAGATGTCTTATAAACCTTGATGTCTCATAAACCTATTTGTCTTATAAACATAGATGTCTCATAAACCAACATGTCTTATAAACCTAGATGTCTCATAAACCTAAATGTCTTATAAACCAAGATGTCTTATAAACCTAGATGTCTCATAAACCTAGATGTCTCATAAACCTATTTGTCTCATAAACCTAGATATCTCATAAACCTAGATGTCTCAAAAACCTAGATGTCTTATAAACATAGATGTCTCATAAACCTAGATGTCTCTTAAACCTAGATGTCTTATAAACCTAGATATCTCATAAACCTAGTTGTCTTATCAACCAAGGTATGTTATAAACCTAGATGTCTTATAAAAATAGATATCTCATAAACCTAGATGTCTAATAAACCTATATGTCTTATAAACCTAGATGTCTCATAAAACTAGATGTCTTTTAAACCTAGATGTCTTAAAAACCTAGATATCTCATAAACCTAGATGTCTCATAAACCAAGGTATGTTATAAACCTAGATGTCTTATAAAAATAGATATCTAATAAACCTAGATGTCTTATAAACATAGATATCTCATTAACCTAGATATCTTATAAACCTAGATGTCTTATAAACCTAGATGTGTGACAGATCTAGATGTCTTATAAACCTAGGTGTCTCATAAACCTATATGTCACAAAAACCTAGATATCTCATAAACCTAGATGTCTTATAAACATAGATATCTCATAAACCTAGATGTCTTATAAACCTAGATATCTCATAAACCTAACTGTCTCATAACCCTATATGTCTGATAAACCTAGATGTCTCATAAACCTAGATGTCTTATAAACCAAGATGTCTTTAAAACCTAGGTGTCTCATAAACCTAGATGTCTTATAAACCTAGATGTCTTATAAACATAGATATCTCATAAACCTGGATGTCTTATAAACATAGATATCACATAAACCTAAATGTCTTATAAACCAAGATGTCTTGTAAACCTAGATGTCTCATAAACCTAGATGTCTCATAAACCTAGATGTCTTATAAATCTAGATGTCTCATAAACCAAGATGTCTCATAAACCTAGATGTCTTATAAACCTAGATGTCTCATGAACCTAGATGTCTTATAAACCTAGATATCCCATAAACCTATATGTCTGAAAAACCTAGATATCTCATAAACCTAGATGTCTCATAAACCTAGATGTCTTATAAACATAGATAACTCATAAACCTAGATGTCTCATGAACCTAGATATCTCATATACCTAGATGTGTCATTAACCTAGATGTCTTGTAAACATAGATGTCTCATAAACCTGGATATCTTTTAAACCTAGATGTCGTATAAATCTAGATGTCTCATAAACCAAGGTATGTTATAAACCTGGATGTCTTATAAACATAGATATCTCATAAACCTAGATGTCATTTAAACATAGATATCTCATAAACCTAGATGTCTTATAAACCTAGATGTCTTATAAACGTAGATGTCTCATAGACCTAGATGTCTTTTAAACCTAGATGTCTCATAAACCTATATGTCTGAAAAACCTAGATATCTCATAAACCTAGACTTCTTATAAACATAGATATCTCATAAACCTAGATGTCTTATAAACCTAGATATCTCATAAACCTAAATGTCTCATAAACCTATATGTCTTATAAACATAGATGTCTCATAAAACTAGATGTCTTATAAACCAAGATGTCTTAAAAACCTAGATGCCTCATAAACCTAGATGTCTTATAAACCTGTATATCTGATAAACCTAGATGTCTCATAAACCAAGATGTGCTATAAACCTAGATGTCTTAAAAACCTAGATATCTCATAAACCTAGATGTCTTATAAACATAGATATCTCATAAACCTAAATGTCTTATAAACCAAGATATTTTATAAACCTAGACGTCTCATAAACCTAGATGTCTTATAAACCTAGATGTCCTATAAACTTAGATGTCTTATAAACCAAGATGTCTTATAAACGTAGATGTCTTATAAACCTAGATGTCGCATAAACCTAGATGTCTTGTAAACATAGATGTCTTATAAACCTACATGTCTTATGAAGCAAGATGTCTCATGAATCTAGATGTCTCATAAACCTAAATGTCTTATAAACCTAGATGTCTTATAAACCTAGATGTCTCATAAACCTAGATGTCTCATAAACCTAGATATCTCATAAACCTGGATGTCTTATAAACATAGATGTCTTATAAACCTAGATGTCTTATAAATATAGATATCTCACAAACCTAGATTTCTTATAAACATAGATATCTCATGAACCTAGAGGTCTTATAAACCAAGATGTCTTATAAACCTAGATGTCTCATAAACCTAGATGTCTTATAAACCTAGATGTCTCATAAACCTAGATGTCTTAAAAACATAGATGTCTCATAAACCAAGATGTCTTATAAACCTAGATGTCTCATAAACCTAAAGGTCTCATAAACCAAGATGTCTCATAAACCTAGATGTCTCATAAACCTAGATGTCTCATAAACCTATATGTCTCATAAACCAAGATGTCTCAAAAACCTAGATGTCTCATAAACCTAGAGGTCTCATAAACCTATATGTCTCATAAACCTAGATATCTCATAAACCTAGATGTCTCATTAACCTGGATGTCTTATAAACATAGATAACTCATAAACCTAGATGTCTCATAAACCTAGATATCTCATATACCTAGATGTCTCATAAACCTAGATGTCTTATAAACCTAGATGTCTCATAAACCTAGATATCTCATAAACCTAGATGTCTCATAAACCATGGTATGTTATAGATCTAGATGTCTTATAAACATAGATATCTCATAAACCTAGATGTCTTATAAACATAGATATCTCATGAACCTAGAGGTCTTATAAACCAAGATGTCTTGTAAACCTAGATATCTTATAAACCTAGATGGCTTATGAACCTAGATTTCTCATATACCTAGATGTCTTATAAACCTAGATGTCTCATAAACCTATATGTCTTATGAACATAGATGTCTCATAAACCAAGATGTCTTATAAACCTAGATGTCTCCTAAACCTAAATGTCTCAGAAACCAAGATGTCTCATAACCTTGATGTCTTGTAAACCTAGATCTCTCATAAACCTAGATGTCTCATAAACCAAGGTATGTTAAAAACCTAGATGTCTTATAAACATAGATATCTCATAAACCTAGATGTGTTATAAACATAGATAACTCATAAAACTAGATGTCTTATAAACATAGATGTCTCATAAACCTAGATGTCATTCAAACCTAGAAGTCTTATAAAAGTAGATCTCTCATAAACTTAGATGTCTGATAAACTAAGGTATGTTAGAAACCTAGATATCTTATAAACATAGATATCTCATAAACCTAGATGTCTTATAAAAATAGATATCTCTATAAACATAGATATCTCATGAACCTAGAGGTCTTATAAACCAAGATGTCTTATAAACCTAGATGTCTTATAAACCTAGATGTCTTATAAACCTAGATATCTCATAAACCTAAATGTCTCATAAACCTAGATGTCTTATAAACCTAGATGTCTCATAAACCTAGATGTCTTATAAGCCAAGATGTCTTAAAAACCTAGGTGTCTCAGAAACGTAGATGTCTTATGAACCTCGATGTCTTTGAAACATAGATATCTCATAAACCTAGATGTCTCATAAACCTAGATGTCCTATAAACATAGATATCTCATAAACCTAAATGTCATATGAACCAAGATGTCTTATAAACCTAGATGTCTCATAAACCTAGTTGTCTTATAAACCTAGATGTCCTATAAACCTAGATGTCTTATAAACCAAGATTTCTTATAAACGTAGATGTCTTATAAACCTAGATGTCTCATAAACCTCGATGTCTTATAAACATAGATATCTCATAAACCTAGATGTCTTGTAAACCTAGATGTCTTATGAACCAAGATGTCTCATGAATCTAGATGTCTCATAAACTTAAATGTCTTATAAACCTAGATGTCTTATAACCCTAGATGTCTCATAAACCTAGATGTCTCATAAACCTAGATATCTCATAAACCTAGATGTCTTATAAACATATGTGTCTTATAAACCTAGATGTCTTATAGATATCCCATAAACCTAGATTTCTTATATACATAGATATCTCATGAACCTAGAGGTCTTATAAACTAAGATGTCTTATAAACCTAGATGTCTTATAAACCTAGATGTCTTATAAACCTAGATGTCTCATAAAGCTAGATGTCTTATAAACCTAGATGTCTCATAAACCTAGATGTCTCATAAACCTAGATGTCTCATAAACCAAGATGTCTTATAAACCTAGATGTCTCATAAACCTAGATGTCTTATAAACATAGATATCTCATGAACCTAAATGTCTTATAAACCAAGATGTCTTATAAACCTAGATGTCTCATAAACCTAGATGTCTTATAAACCTAGATGTCCTATAAACCTAGATGCCTCATAAACCTAGATATCTCATAAACCTAGATGTCTTATCAACATAGATGTCTTATAAACCTAGATGTCTTATAGATATCTCATAAACCTAGATTTCTTATAAACATAGATATCTCATGAACCTAGAGGTCTTATAAACCAAGATGTCTTATAAACCTAGATGTCTTATAAACCTATATGTCTTTTAAACCTAGATGTCTTATAAACTTAGATATCTCATAAACCTAGATGTCTCATAAACCAAGGTATGTTATAAACCTAGATGTCTTATAAACATAGATATCTCATAAACCTAGATGTCTTATAAACATAGATATCTCATGAACCTAGAGGTCTTATAAACCAAGATGTCTTATAAACCTAGATGTCTTATAAACCTAGATGTCTCATAAACCTAGATGTCTCATATAACTAGATGTCTTATAAATCTAGATGTCTCATAAACCTATTTGTCTTATTAACGTAGATGTCTCATAAACCAAGATGTCTTATAAACCTAGATGTCTCATAAACCTAAATGTCTCATAAACCAAGATGTCTCATAAACCAAGATGTCTCATAAACCAAGATGTCTTATAAACCTAGATGTCTCATAAACCTAGATGTCTCATAAACCAAGATGTCTCATAAACCTAGATGTCTTATAAACCTAGATGTCTCATAAACCTATATGTCTCATAAACCTAGATATCTCATAAACCTTCATGTCTCAGAAACCTAGATGTCTTATAAATATAGATGTCTCATAAACCTAGATGTCTTTTAAACCTAGATGTCTTATAAACCTAGATATCTCATAAACCTAGTTGTCTCATAAACCAAGGTATGTTATAAACCTAGATGTCTTATAAACATAGATATCTCATAAACCTAGATGTCTTATAAACCAAGATGTCTTAAAAACCTAGGTGTCTCATAAACCTAGATGTCTTAGAAACCTAGATGTCTTATAAACATACATATCTCATAAACCTAGATGTCTTCTAAACATAGATATCTCATAAACCTAAATATCTTATAAACCAAGATGTCTTCTAAACCTAGATGTCTCATAAACCTAGTTGTCTTATAAACCTAGATGTCTTATAAACCTAGATGTCTTATAAACCAAGATGTCTTATAAACCTAGATGTCTTATAAACCTAGATGTCTCATAAACCTAGATGTCTTATAAACATAGATGTCTCATAAACCTAGATGTCTTATAAACGTAGATGTCTTATGAACCAAGATGTCTCATGAATCTAGATGTCTCATAAACCTAAATGTCTTATAAACCTAGATCTCTCATAAACCTAGATGTCTCATAAACCATGATGTCTCATGAACCTGGTTGTCTTATAAGCCTAGATGTCTCATAAACCTATATGTCTCATAAACCTAGATGTCTTATAAACCTAGATGTCTTATAAACCTAGATGCCTCATAAACCAAGATGTCTCATAAACCTAGATGTCTTATAAACCTAGCTGTCTCATAAACCTAGATGTCTTATAAACCTAGATATCCCATAAACCTATATGTCTCAAAAACCTAGATATCTCATAAACCTAGATGTCTCATAAACCTAGATGTCTTATAAACATAGATAACTCATAAACCTAGATGTCTCATAAACCTAGATATCTCATATACCAACATGTCTCATTAACCTAGATGTCTTGTAAACATAGATGTCTCATAAACGTTGATGTCTTTCAAACCTAGATGTCTCATAAACCTAGATGTCTTATAAACCTTGATGTCTCATAAACCTAGATGTCTTATAAACCAAGATGTCTTAAAAACCTAGGTGTCTCATAAACCTAGATGTCTTATAAACCTAGATGTCTTATAAACATAGATATCTCATAAACATAGATGTCTTATAAACATAGATATCGCATAAACCTAAATGTCTTATAAACCAAGATGTCTTATAAACCTAGATGTCTCATAAACCTAGTTGTCTTATAAACCTAGATGTCTTATAAACCTAGATGTCTTATAAACCTAGATGTCTTATGAACCAAGATGTCTCATGAATCTAGATGTCTCATAAACCTAAATGTCTTATAAACCTAGATCTCTCACAAACCTAGATGTCTCATAAACCATGATGTCTCATAAACCTAGATGTCTTATAAGCCTAGATGTCTCATAAACCTATATGTCTCATAAACCTAGATGTCTTATAAACCTAGATGTCTTATAAACCTATATGTCTCATAAACCAAGATGTCTCTTAAATCTAGATGTCTCATAAACCTAGATGTCTTATAAACCTAGATATCCCATAAACCTAGATATCTCATAAACCTAGATGTCTCATAAACCTAGATGTCTTATAAACATAGATAACTCATAAACCTAGATGTCTCATAAACCTAGATATCTCATATACCTAGATGTCTCATTAACCTAGATGTCTTGTAAACATAGATGTCTCATAAACCTAGATGTCCTTTAAACCTAGATGTCTTATAAACCTAGATGTCTCATAAACCAAGGTATGTTATAAACCTAGATATCTTATAAACATAGATATCTCATAAACCTAGATGTCTCTTAAACATAGATATCTGATAAACCTAGATGTCTTATAAACCTAGATGTCTTATAAACGTAGATGTCTCTTAGACCTAGATGTCTTATAAACCTAGATGTCTCATAAACCTATATGTCTGAAAAACCTAGATATCTCATAAACCTAGATGTCTTATAAACATAGATATCTCATAAACCTAGATGTCTTATAAACCTAGATATCTCATAAACCTAAATGTCTCATAAACCTAGATGTCTTATAAACATAGATGTCTCATAAACCTAGATGTCTTATAAACCAAGATGTCTTCAAAACCTAGATGTCTCATAAACCTAGATGTCTTATAAACCTGGATATCTGATAAACCTAGATGTCTCATAAACCAAGATGTGCTATAAACCTAGATGTCTTATAAACATAGATATCTCATAAACCTAGATGTCTTATAAACATAGATATCTCATGAACCTAAATGTCTTATAAACCAAGATGTCTTATAAACCTAGATGTCTCATAAACCTAGATGTCTTATAAACCTTGATGTCCTATAAACCTAGATGCCTCATAAACCTAGATATCTCATAAACCTAGATGTCTTATAAACATAGATGTCTTATAAACCTAGTTGTCTTATAGATATCTCATAAACCTAGATTTCTTATAAACATAGATATCTCATGAACCTAGAGGTCTTATAAACCAAGATGTCTTATAAACCTAGATGTCTTATAAACCTAGATGTCTTATAAACCTAGATGTCTCATAAAGCTAGATGTCTTATAAACCTAGATGTGTCATAAACCTAGATGTCTCATAAACCTAGATGTCTCATAAACCAAGATGTTTTATAAACCTAGATGTCTCATAAACCTAAATGTCTCATAAACCAAGATGTCTCATAAACCTAGATGTCTCATAAACCTAGATGTCTCATAAACCTATATGTCTCATAAACCAAGATGTCTCATAAACCTAGATGCCTTATAAACCTAGATGTCTCATAAACCTATATGTCTCATAAACCTAGATATCTCATAAACCTAGATGTCTCATTAACCTGGATGTCTTATATACATAGATAACTCATAAACCTAGATGTCTCCTAAACCTAGATATCTCATATACCTAGATGTCTCATAAACGTAGATGTCTTATAAACATAGATGTCTCATAAACCTAGATGTCTTTTAAACCTAGATGTCTTATAAACTTAGATATCTCATAAACCTAGATCTCTCATAAACCAAGGTATGTTATAAACCTAGATGTCTTATAAACATTGATATCTCATAAACCTAGATGTCTTATAAAAATAGATATCTCATGAACCTAGAGGTCTTATAAACCAAGTTGTCTTATAAACCTAGATGTCTTATAAACCTAGATTTCTCATATACCTAGATGTCTTATAAACCTAGATGTCTCATAAACCTATTTGTCTTATTGACATAGATGTCTCATAAACCAAGATGTCTTATAAACCTAGATGTCTCATAAACCTAAATGTCTCATAAAGCAAGATGTCTCATAAACCAAGATGTCTTATAAAGCTAGATGTCTCATAAACCTAGATGTCTCATAAACCAAGATGTCTCAAAAACCTAGATGTCTTATAAACCTAGATGTCTCATAAACCTATATGTCTCATAAACCTAGATGTCTCATAAACCTAGATGTCTCATAAACATAGATGTCTCATAAACCTAGATGTCTTTTAAACCTAGATGTCTTAAAAATCTGGATATCTCATAAACCTAGTTGTCTCATAAACCAAGGTATGTTATAAACCTAGATGTCTTATAAACATAGATATCTCATAAACCTAGATGTCTTATAAACCTAGATGTCTTATAAACATAGATATCTCATAAACATAGATGTCTTATAAACATAGATATCGCATAAACCTAAATGTCTTATAAACCAAGATGTCTTATAAACCTAGATGTCTCATAAACCTAGTTGTCTTATAAACCTAGATGTCTTATAAACCTAGATGTCTTATAAACCTAGATGTCTTATGAACCAAGATGTCTCATGAATCTAGATGTCTCATAAACCTAAATGTCTTATAAACCTAGATCTCTCATAAACCTAGATGTCTCATAAACCATGATGTCTCATAAACCTAGATGTCTTATAAGCCTAGATGTCTCATAAACATATATGTCTCATAAACCTAGATGTCTTATAAACCTAGATGTCTTATAAACCTAGATGGCTCATAAACCAAGATGTCTCATAAACCTAGATGTCTCATAAACATAGTTGTCTCATAAACCAAGATGTCTTATAAACATAGTTGTCTCATAAACCAAGATGTCTTATAAACCTAGATGTCTCATAAACCTAAATGTCTCATCAACCAAGATGTCTCATAAACCTATATGTCTGAAAAACCTAGATATCTCATAAACCTAGATGTCTTATCAACATAGATATCTCATAAACCTCGATGTCTTATAAACCTAGATATCTCATAAACCTAAATGTCTCATAAACCTAGATGTCTTATAAACATAGATGTCCCATAAACCTAGATGTCTTATAAATCAAGATGTCTTCAAAACCTAGATGTCTCATAAACCTAGATGTCTTATAAACCTGGATATCTGATAAACCTAGATGTCTCATAAACCAAGATGTGCCATAAACCTAGATGTCTTATAAACAAAGATATCCCATAAACTTAGATGTCTTATAAACATAGATATCTCATAAACCTAAATGTCTTATAAAACAAGATGTCTTATAAACCTAGATGTCTCATAAACCTAGATGTCTTATAAACCTAGATCTCCTATAAACCTAGATCTCTTATAAACCAAGATGTCTTATAAACCTAGATGTCTCATAAACCTAGATGTCTTATAAACCTAGATGTCTCATAAACCTAGATGTCTCATAAACATAGTTGTCTCATAAACCAAGATGTCTTATAAACCTAGATGTCTCATAAACCTAAATGTCTCATCAACCGAGATGTCTCATAAACCTATATGTCTGAAAAACCTAGATATCTCATAAACCTAGATGTCTTATAAACATAGATATCTCATAAACCTAGATGTCTTATAAACCTAGATATCTCATAAACCTAAATGTCTCATAAACCTAGATGTCTTATAAACATAGATGTCCCATAAACCTAGATGTCTTATAAATCAAGATGTCTTCAAAACCTAGATGTCTCATAAACCTAGATGTCTTATAAACCTGGATATCTGATAAACCTAGATGTCTCATAAACCAAGATGTG